>CABFOU010008804.1:2983-13913 GCA_900660325.1 Opsanus beta
TTATCTGCAGTGACTGTTGCATTACAGAAATGACCTCAGTATTAGTTAAAGAAAAAAAAAGGGAGGGGGGGGGGTGGAAGGCCAAGTGGGACAGATGTGAGGTAGATGGGTGGATGAACACTTACGTTTCGCTCTCATCCCACGAAAGACATGTCTCATTCATGGTGCCCTGCAAAGAGAGGCAGACGGAGAAGGCAACATGAGGAATCACTGCTGGAAAAAAAGTGAGGAATGTGTAGGTTGGGACCCCGCAAATGTGCAAGATGCAACAGCTCGCCACCAACAGCTTGCCTTTCCACCACCCTCCCCCCCGTGATATGTGCCTAAACTAAAACCAGGCCCTCGTCAGCTGCAGAAACTCATTACTGCACATGAATTTTCATCATCGCTGAACTGACCATTATGTCTATGCTGTAATCGTTGCAGGGTTTCAACTGACACAAGTAAAAGTCACTGTGTCACAGTGAAATGTCAGCAAAATGTCAAGCTCCGTGCGCCATGGTGAGCAAACACCCAGGGGGGGGTTTGAGATTTTTTTGTAAGGCTTCATCAGACTGGGGAAACCGTTAGCGACTTACATTATGGAGGTGGGGGAACTCGATCTCGACAGGGGATGACAGAAGAGCTGGGGTGGGTTTGACGATCACAGTCACCACCTTGGAGTTGAGCAGGGTGGTGTTGCTGCAGAGAAGGAGCAAATGGCACGCTGAGTGACATGTTATTATTAAATGAATGTGGCAAGTCAGGTGTCTGGAAGACCAGACACAAGAAATTTGAGTCAAAAAATTACTTTGTTAAATATAATGTCAGTTACACATAAAAGTATCATAATTTCTCCCCTTGGTCTATACAAAGGCATACTGGGGGGATTGGGCTAGAGGCGATTTCAGGTTTAAACCCCTTCTGAAGTATTCCACACACAGTGATAGCAGAACTGATTTTTTTTATTTTATTTTGAAACATCCAACAAGTTGAACCAATTGCTTCAGAAAATGATTCACTGCTTCAAAGCACTTGAAACATTAAATGAAGTAACTGCTTCAAAAAAAACTGTTCACGGTTTCAGAAATGTAAAATGAAACCAAGAGAAATAACATGCCATTCAGAAATACTTTGAACACATAGTGACATCTAGTGGACAGTGGCAAGCTTAACTTCCTAACTCCCCTTAATAATCACAATGCGATTATTTGGTTTGTTTACTAACTAACTTATGGGTCAGGTTCATTGATAACTGGTGGGTTATAGGCTGAGAAAACTCCCAATAATTTGTGGGGTGGATCCATTGATTTTGTTTGCCAATTTTCTCACTTTCTCATGCAATAATACACTGTATTCATAAAACAAATTATACATATCGTCAAATTATTGGAACATGTGATCAGGTTGACATGTTGAAAGGGCCTACTGCATCTTAACAGAAGTATGAACTACTTCTAACTACGTTCTAGTTATGTTCTTGTCATTTTTACCTTTGAAAGGACAGAATTGAAGCAAGGTTCCTATAGAGGACAATACCAGTCACAAAAGCATCATTTCCACCTAGAAAGAAGAAAACACCCCAAAAAAACGTATTAGACAACTACCGGTTAATTTCATCAGTAATTCATGTTTGAGCCTTAAGCCGAAGCTCTCACCAGCCTTCTCGAGAGACAGTGCATCACGGACCACTGAAATCTTCTCTTCAGAAGTCCTGACCCAGTCCAACATTCCCCTCCAGCCCTTCAAGGGGAAGGTGAAGTTGGAGCTGGTGGTGGTTGGACGTTTGTGGATGCTCATCACTGTGGAGGACAGAGATGCGGGAGGCAGGGGCCTCGTCAGTAAACAGCACCAACACACATCATCTAAACACTTCCAGGCGGTGCGGTGGGTGAAGAACTAAATCATGCCAAGAACATTTTGACTCCATGCGTCATGGATCTGACTGGAGAAGCCATTCGTTGCTAAATCCTGCAAGAATGTCAGCCAGAACTGTCACGTAGAAGTCAGCGGGAGTGATTCAGAGCGTGATTTTGCACGTTCATTTGTTCGTGTAAAAGTCATCTGTGTGTCTCGCCAAATATATTTAGGCTCTGATGACCAGCGTATTGAAGACGGCAGAGATCATGCAGGACGGCTGATGGACCTGTCAAACTGTCAGAGAGACAACTGATGCATTCTTCTGTTTTTATGGACTCTGATTCACAGGTGTGATTAAGGCTGATGCATTCTCGCACCGGAGGAAGGACAAATTGCACTGACTCAACGTGAGCACAGAACAGCTGGCAGAGGAAACGGAGGCTCACCTAAATTCTCAGTGACTTCATAAATGTCCTGAAAGCCGCTCATTTGCATGCCGATCATGTTCACAAAGTCCTCCACAAGGCTTAGGAACTCCTTAATGTTTGCACCCATCTGGAAGAAAAAAACAAAAAACAAAAAAACAGAAAGAAAGATCAATTTAAGAGAGAAAAAATTGGGGTATGTGGTTTCACGAGTTTAATTATATGCAGTTTCTACACTCGTTTAATTGAGCATTGAGGAAAGACATTTTGGTTTCGCATTCTTGCATCAGTTCTGGCATTCCTGGACACAAAATTGCTGCTATGCAACCAACAGAACTTCCTTAAGGCCATAAATGGACAAGCTGTTGATTCACAGTTTTTCTGTCCTCTATGGCTCTGTGGAAGGGAGGGCAGCCTGACTTGCGTGTCTCTGACGCAGAACTGCAGCGATGTGGGCATAAGGTGCGCACGTCTCCGTGATGCGCTGTCTGAGTGCTCGCGCGGCTGACATCGGTATGTGGGACGGTATGGAGCGGCACAGATTGGAGAGTGGGTGCAGTGATTCTCCCTGATTCAATCTCGCTTTTTTTTTTTTTCTCTCTCTCTCTGTCACCTTGAAGTGTTCCTTTTTCTCGTCTGAAACTGCCCCCGGTAATTCACCATCCAGTCTCAATTTACACTCAGATATGTGTTTGCTGCCTGCAGTTGAAGGTTTTTTTTCTCCACACTTTGGCGACTCGTTAATTGGGGATGTGTTTCCTCACTCATTTTAATTAAGATGCACAGGTGTTCTTTAAAAATGTAGAAAATGCCAGCAGTCAAATGTTTGGTCTGATTGGATGGATAGATTATGGGCCTCATGGTTGAGGTCTGCATCTTGTTATCATCTTGGATGCGCAACTGGAGGCAGGAGGGCTAGATACATCCCTCGCCTGCAAGCATTTGGGCCCTCCAGAAAAATTCCACATAAGAACGATGAAAAATAGAAATGGGTTTTTGTTTGTTAGTGGCTCACGTCCATAATCAGAGGAAGTTAGCATTATAGTTGTAGGATAATAATGCTGTTACAAAAAGCAAAAACAAGCTGACCCACAAAACCATGTGTCGCAGGCAAAATTGGAAACAAATTACCTTTTTATTTAAATTTACAAACTCAGTAAAACTTTATACCAAGGTCTTTATAATAAGCCTTTTAGTTAACTGCCATTGGTGTATCCAGAGGGTGGCCATGGGTGGCATGGGCCACCTGTGGAATCTGATTGGCCACAACATTATTGTAAAGTATGATTGGCTGTCTGCCCAGTTAGAAGTGGGACTGAGACTGAATGTGTTAACTATATGTGCAGAGCTGAAATAGCCATGATGCCATTTTGGTCATCATCCCACTTAGCCAACTTAGGAAAAAGGCTGATTTATTGTCTCTCTGATGGCACCTTGTACTCATTAGCCTTAATCCTGAACATTAAATTATGTTTTATTGTTAATCAAGTGAAATAATCTGATGTGGCCACCTTGTACTTCTTGCCCCCTTTGGGCCACCCCAGTCCAATAAATAATTCTGGACACGCCTCTGATAGCTGCTCTACAAGTCCTTGTATATGACTTATAAAGAAACACTGATGTGGTTGCACAGGCGAGTCCACAGACCCCCGAGGGGTTTTAATATAAGGTGTTAACCAATAAATCAGCTACTCAAATTGGAACAGGTGAGTCGCTCCCTTTCAGGCATCATTTTAGGTGTTAGTGCCACAGCCTCATGGAGTGACAAAAAAAAAAACACTGTTGCAAACATGATAATAAGGGCTTACTTCTCAACTTTCTGATTTTTTCTAATATGGACTCATCCCATCACAAGTCCTTTAATACCACAGACTTATTTTGTTGCTGTGCTCATTTTGCTCTCACAAGTACACCTGCTCATCACGTACCAGCTGTGCTTCTTCCCATTTGTCACGATGTTCCTCCTTCAGTAAGTTGCTGATGGTCTGGACGTAGTTCTGCAGATCATTAAATGGAGAGGTGTAAAAAGATAACAAATATATCTTTTGTTAAAATTATTTTTAGAGAGCTGATCCGGATATTTTTTTCATAAGGTACCTCTTGAAATTAACTGAAAATATGCCTGAGCTGGTTTCTGACAACACAGACTTCGAGCCTTACCTCAACATCAGCGCTGCTCAGTCTCAGCCTGGTCGCCTTGTACAGTTCAGTTGTGTTTTTTAGGATTTCCATGACGGCCAAGATGTCCCCGCTGTACTTGGCGCCCTCATCTGAGGAGAATCTAAGGCGTGAAATCACCTCAGCGATCCCGTCCACACTCTGGCCCTCCTGAGCCTTGGCCATGTAGTCCCTCGACTGCAACGGAAAATTTAACAGATTACCTTAAATCGGAATACATTCCCGGAAAACCAGTCGAACATTTAACGTTCTGGTGATTTTTCTAACTGACTTACCAAGGTCTGAATATTGTCATAGGTCTTGGAGACACACTTGGTATGAGTTGGGTTCTCCCAGAAGGCGAGGCCTACAGCATCGAGGGTGCAACGGCGCAGGATCAGACCTGATTATGAGACGAAGAAGAGTTGGTTGGTGTGAATTCATTTCAAATATCTCACTTACACTTAGGTACATTTTGTTGTTTGACATCTGCATATCCTTTTGTGCACCTGAGGCATCAGCGGGGCAGGAAACAGCAGCAACATCTCCAGCAGGCGTTTTCTTCCACACCACATCGCCAGTGATCTCCTCAGGGCAGATTTCATGGGGCTCTGCAAGATCGCAGGGATCATATCGTATGACGCTGAGTTTACGCCTCAGGTTTTATTTTAGTGAGGTTAATCCATCTGTGGCACAGAAACTCACCTGGACATCTCCTCTCATTGCAACGCTTTTGCTCCTCCCTCTCTCCTGGGCAAGGTTCTCCACCAAAGAAAGGTCCTTCACAAACTCTCTGTCTCTGCTGGATGCCTCCACCACATGTCTTACTGCAGCTGCCCCATGAGCTCCACGCGTGCCAGCGTCCATCGACTAAAAGCAGAGGACAAAATGCATCATGAACCTTAACTTTAAAGCTATTTAACTGTCTTTTCAGAGTATGTTTCTTTCTGGTTGTTTTTTTTTCTTTACCAGGACACTCTTTCAGGAAGCAGCTGGCAGTCTCTTCCCAGTTGCCGTGGCACTCAGAGCCACCGTAGGATGGGCCGTTGCACTCACGGGTCCTCTGCCTGGTACCGTTGGAGCAGGAGGTAGAGCATGCTGTCCAGGCAGACCACTCGTTCCAGGATCCATCCACTAGAGGAAAGCAGAGAAGAAGATGCTCAGGCCGAGAGTCAGAGCGAGAGGCCGTCTGGCTGCACTGCGGCAGATTTACTGATATTTACATTTAACATGAACTACTTTATCTGAGCTGAAGGAAACACAAAGTTTGATAGTCTGTTCATTTAAACCCATCCAGAGAATCAACATTATTACACCCACTGTGGTCACTGTCTAGTCAAAGCAAGTAGATTCTGTTCATGTTTTTCCAAACAAAACTTTCAGTTGTATTGATTTCATGACATTTATTCACCCAAACAACAATATTTATCACCGTGAGGACCAATGCAACTTGTTGATCTAAGTCACAAGGTATTTAAATGCCAAAACAACGGAGAAATACAATTAGAAAGTTATATTGATTGATGACCGAAAGATACTTTTCATATTGCAGATTTAATTTTAGCATATGACAGTCTTGGAAAGATTAGAACACTCAGAAGTGGAAAGAAAATCAATGATGACTGCTATGAATTGCTGCTTAGGAAGATAAAATAGATGCATAAAAAGCCAAACTTGTCATTATACTAAGAATAACACTTTCAAAGCCGTTTTTTTTTAATTTCAAATGAAGTTTTAAATCGTTTCTCAATAATGATTTTGATTCACGCCTCAGGATGATTCATTTTATTTATCTGCAAGGGCGCAGAGACATCTAGTGGTGGCAGCGTGGAACTGCAACAAAGGAACATATCGGTGGACAGATCAAGTAGTCTTACAGAGGTCACTTTTAAAGCTCGGTTTAAAATGTGATGATGATCAGTAAAGTTCGTCAAACATGCACAATTGCACTTGTCAGTCAAGAGGATTCCTTTTAGCTCGTGTGTAGGCTGCGTTATAGGAAAGTACAGTGGGACTACGCCATACAAAGTGTGAGTCACCTGCCCATATTTTGAAGTCTCTGACTAATGCCCACAGAGTCTTTTAATCTGTCGATGCGTCAGATGTAACATCAGCCCTCCTCTGCTGTATGCGATGCAGGTGATGCCATTCACTGCTTTAATTAGTCCCTCGTACATGCGTCAGTTACTTTGAGGTCAAGTATCCAAGGTCAGAGACATTTCAGATTGTGGTGTTGCAGACAAACCCACCGGTTGTATTGTTTTTTTGTTTTTTTTTTGCACTAACGCATTCGGGTTTTTTGATTTTGTGTGAAAAACGGTGCCCACTCCCGTCTCACCTGGGCACACAGCAATGGTGCAGAACTTGGTTTGCTTGGAAGGTCCGTCGCATTGCTCGCCGCCATTCTGGGGCTGCTTGCATTTGCGGGTTCGCTCACGGTAGCCACGGCCACATGTGGAGGAGCAGAGGCTCCAGGGGGCCCACTCATCCCAAGCACCATCCACTGCACATGAACAACACACAGTTAAAACCCCCTCTTAGAATCTTACAGCTGGTTTGAAAAAAGAAAGTACAGTGAATCTGCCACTAGGTGGGGTGATGCTCCTCACAATCTTTCAGACACAGTTAAATGATACTGCGGTGAACTTGCAACCGTTAATCTGGTAACAGCTTTTATCGCCATGTGCATGTCAAAGATGGATGCGTGCACATACCTGGGCATGCGATCGTATTGTTGCAGGGCCTGTTCTCACGGAGGGGTCCGGTGCACTGGGTAGTGTACGCTGAAGTTGCACAGATGCGTGAGCGGCTCTGCCAGCCCTCCCCACAGGTGATGGAGCATGCGCTCCAGGGGGACCACTCATCTGTCACAGCATCTGGATGGATTGAGTTGCAGAGTCAGCACTCAGTGACCTTTAGCTCAAATGAACAACTTTGTAGACTTTGTGGTCCAGTTCTAGTTGTTGTATTCTGCACAATATGCATTATGCGTGAAGGAACCTGATGAAGATTCTCACCTGTCTGGGTTGCAACAATTCCATGGTTAGAATCATCAGTGCCGTCTCGCTTTAGGCCAATAATGGAACGCAGGCCTTGGCTCCTGTTGCGCACTTTGCCTGATTGAATTAAATAATTGTATGATTATTTTATTGCGCATGAGACAGCTGCAGTCAAATGAGCTTAGTAATCAGCAGGTGGTTTTACCAATGCAGGCCTGAGGGTTGCAAGCCCGCCCCTCTTCGACTGTTCCCTCACATGCACTGTCGTCTGGCTGGCAAGTTCGGCTGCGCACCTGGACTCCACCGCCACATTCCTGGCTGCATTCTGACCAGCGGCCCCAACCAGCCCATCCCTCTGCAGGAAGTGAAGAGACAGAAGAAATGAACAAGGTCAGAATGTGATAAAGGTGACACAGAGGCTGAATGCTTGAATTGATCAGTGTTTCTCATGTAAATTGTATGCATGCGCCTAAAAGGGGCGAGGGAGTTATGATCCACACCAGGGTGACACATACAGGGGGAAAAAAAAAGCTGATAGATGTTCCTTTTGAAATGGTGATTGTTTTCTTTGTGCCACTTGGTGTGAACTAACAGAGCAGGATGTAAGGTCGGCAATCTAGTTGCCATGACTACAACAAGTGCTGTGCTTCGATTTCCGCTGCCAGCTGACTGTGCGGTCTTTGTGCTCTTGTCTGCCCCCCCTGCCTAACACACAAACACGCCCGCTGTTGCTTGCCAACACCTCGACTTCTTGCTGAGCATCGAAGCCTATCACATGTTCTCCTGAGGCAAAATGGAGAACTACCGATGTGTGCGTTTGAGGCAGGTCTGCCACTTAGTCTTGGAGAAGCACCAGCAAATTTCTTCAGCACATTCGATTTAGTTTTCATTACTCTGTGACTGCTGAGGGCACATCTTGATCCTGTGCACCTGCTCTTAACACACGGGTCATTATCCTCATCAGCCACTACGACACAAACAGGGACTGTTGAATGACAGCAAGGCTGGAGCCTGCATGTATGGGGGTCTGAGGGGCATAAACCTCCCCATCAGCTTCAGTGGAACTGCCATAAAGTAAAATAACAGCACACCTGAGGAGATGTTGTGTTTGCTGCTTTTGAGGGCAAATGTTTGTGAGATTTCACACAAAATGCACTTACTGATGATCTCAGCATCACGTCCATTGTCTCTTGGGACAGGGAGGCATTTCTCAACGTAGACCCCACCCCTGTAGCAGCTTCCTGGCTTCCTCTTTGGCGTCTCCCAGCACTGGCAGGGGGTGTTCATGATTCCACAGGGATAATCGTGGGTGCTGCTAGACAGGCACTTTGCCAGCCACTGGCACAACATCTGGCAGGCAGGCATGCTTGGGTTCCTCTTCCCCACGACCAGGAACTCGGCTTTGAACTCACTGACATCAGCGTTTCCCTCTGGGATCTCCAGGCCATTTCTTGGGGCTACTTTGCGGATCTGCAGAAACTGCTTGGTGGACTCCAGATAAGTGACCGTGGTAGAAGCGTCGCACAGGCGCACCACCTCGTCGAAACTCTCCATTCCCAGGTAGGTACGTGAAGTCTCGATGAAGGAGTCAAACTGGAAGGTCTTGACTTGGCGGGGCATGCAGGATTCAGTGGGCTTAGTGATCTTCATGTAAACGGTGTAGCGGCGTGGGTCGGGATTCTGCAGGGTCCAGGAGCATGGAGTGGCAGGCAGGGTGGTTGTAGAGGAGAATACACCAAAGAAGCGGCTTTGTTCCAGAGTAGCACAGGTGGCGGAGGCAGGGCCGGATGGAGTGCAGGAGGCCAAACCAAAGAGTAGCAGGATCACGGCCACACACGGGCCGGAAAGAGCTGACCACGCCATTGGGTCGGCTTAAGTAGAGGATGCTTTTGCTGTTGTTTCTGCAACTGCTGGTTTAATTGGGTTGTTGAAGAAACTTCTTTCGCTGCTCGTTCCTAAGTGTCTTCTGGAGCTTTTGACTGATCTGTTCAAACCTCCTGAAGAATTTTAATTTGCAGGTTTTAGTGCATCAAACACTCTGACATCTCTGTGTCAGAAAGAGCTGCAGAGAAAAAGAGAAATAAAGAAAAGAGCAAAAAAAAAATTACAACATGCTGCAACATTTAAACAATCAAACTATCAGTATCATCAGTATGCAAAAGAAATGGCCAGCTTTTTCACTTTGTTGCTGAGAAGCATTGCAACTGAACCCATTGCCGTTTGATATTAATGCATTTGGGGTTTGCCTCTGATTGATGTCATATTGTGTTTCAGGACAGACCAACTCGCTGATCGAAAATGCCCAGTGTTTGCTACATAATTACTCTGCTCACTGCAATTACAGCCCTTCACAACAGGCTGGTTTCTCCAAGCACTTGCACTTTCCTCCCACACGCTGAACTGAACTGCGAAGCATGTGCGTCAGTCTGACGTCCATGCAAGCATTGCCACTGGCAACCACAGATGCTTATTAGTTCCGCTATTCGTACAATGCACTTGACTTTTTGAGGGTCAGACGAGAGAAAATGTGACTGCACCATAGGCGCGATAATATGTCCACCTGCGACACCTCAGACACAACTCGGGGAGCATTTCATCCGCTCCATACCGGTGCAACTGACAGTTAATGCGAATGCTGCATAGTAAAGCAGCGGCGTGCACTTTCTATGAACCTTAATGCCACTTTAAACTCAAGTGCATTGCTAAAAGGTGGTGCATGGATTAAAGTGAAGAGCGGATCATTTTTAATATCGTCACTGCAGCTTGTTTTCATGTAACTCATCTTGCAAACATCAGTTCATCCTGTGGCCACCTTCTCTCCTCCCCACGCTGAATTAATTGATGCACTTAGCCAGACACACACACACACACACACACACACTGATGTGACAAGCGATTCTCAACAGAGCTCAGGCAAGAAGAAGCTGTTGCCTAGTAACACATATTCAGCTGACTTTTTTGCTTACTCATACATCGCTTTCAAATGATTATCACCAGGAGAAATCGGTGCTAAGCTGCACTCAAATGCACAAAGTCTGAGCGGCATTGAAAAGACGCCTACATAATGATGTTCTTTAGTTGACTTATTGGTGCTTCAGGGCTGTGAAGGGTTGCATCTGTGCTCACAGGAACCTTCACTTTGAGAAGCACTTGCACTCCTCAAGAAGGAACTCAGAACTGTGTCTCTCAAATCTTTACCTCTCCATCCCTCCATCTGCACTCTTCCCTCCTCTGTGTCCCCTCGTTTTCTCTGAGCAACAGAGTGGAGCTCTGCTTTGCACTTGTGGGTGTTTCTGTCCTGCCTCCCAAACAACCGGAAGGTCCATAAATGGGCGTCTAGGTCTGGTTGTCGTAGGAAAGACGAACTCTCTGTGCTGCCCCTCCCACCTTACACGCTGCCTCCATCCTTGTTTTTTTTCCTCTGCCTATCGCTTTTCTTCTTTTGTGCATTTGCTGTCGTCAACACCATTTGTGCAAAGCAGGGTGCGTGAAGAGGGGGCAGTTTGTGGT
>CABFOU010009216.1:0-27026 GCA_900660325.1 Opsanus beta
CTGTCTATGTGCATTTGTTTTAATGGAGCCTGCGAACGTGATCCGTGGATCTATGTCAAGAAAGCGACAATACACAGAAGTACATAGAGAACAGAGAGTTTATCTCAATGTACTTAAGGCCCTGTTACACAGGACGCCATCTTTTGGGAGTGCGTTGTGCATCCTAAAAATTTGTCAGGATGCAGACGGGAGGTGAAAACACCTTTTTGTGTAATTCCTTCAGGGTCCCTTGTGCATCATTGTTGTCTGCCGTGAAGTTGGTGCGCTAAAGATGACCTCACATTTCCACGGAGATCTGCGCTGAGCAAAATCATTTTCCCGCTTTATATACATATATGCTGGATTTGAGTGGAGTTTGCTGTGGTCTAAAAGCATGATGTCATATTTCCTCACTGTTCGTGCACCAGGACATCAAGCAACTCTGCTGCACCTCCTCACTGAGAGAAAGAGAGAGAGAGAGACATAAAGAGAGAGAGTTGTGCTGTGTGTCTGCTTGTGCTGAAATGACATTGGATCTTTCAGAATCCCAGAATGAACCATCAGCTGCAGGAAAAGTAGGAGACAAAGCTCTTCTCCTGATCTCTGCTCAAAGTTTTGAACACGCACAAAACTTTCTGACAAACTCGGCAGACATCAACTGACAAGGAACTCATTTTGCGCAGCCCTGATCATTGTGAGTTCATTTAGTTTCCACTGGCCGATCGTGGTGTCATCTGTGAATCCTTTGCGTGTCCTTCAGTTTCGGCGTTCCTTCTGCATTTGTTTGGAATATGCTCCACACTTCACTACAGTGTGCCTTGTACAACCTTGGCGTGCTCTGTGCATTCCTTCAGCGTCCTGTGGTGTCCTCCCTGATTTTCTGATTGCACAAGAGATGCAGAACTGACTCTGTCCCTGTGTAATGGGGGCTTTACAAATGCAGCAGCAACAATGTGGTTTTGTATCCGTTTTGTGAAAGGGGGTTTTCTGCAGTAACAGCAACCACAACGAGATTACGGAGTAGACTGGACACAAGAAACCCACTTCAGGTGTCACTGTCTCCCATCACCCCAAGATGGGACTCAGGGCTCCCACTGATTCTGCATTATGATGAGTTCTATTACATTATATGTATTACAATTTAATAATAATAGAAATAAAGTACATAGCATAAAATGTCATAATTGCATTTACATATTTAAAAAACATTCATTGAATAAAAAGTAAAAACATAATGGAAAATATCTTATTGTCCATGTAATTGTGTTTACATGATTGATATATGTAATAATCAAATTATATATATTATGCACTTTATTGTTTTTTATTATGTATTCCCCGGTCCATGGTAAAATTGTCTTACATTAAACTGGTCTGTGGTGCAAAAAAGTGGGGGACTGCTGCACAATACAGCTTAACTCCGCTTACTGACAGGGAAGCCATCAGTTCTCCAGAGTTATCAGGAAAAGCATGATGGGGCAGCGAGGTCATTTCCTACAGAATCAGGGGAAACCAGGCAGATTTAAAAAGGGCAATGCCATTTTCCAAACTGTTTCACCTTGATGGATCACTGTCATATGCCATCAAACCTCTGATGAGTCAAAGAACCTGACTGTCGTAGACCCAGCAAGCACTGGGAGAGCAGACTGGTCACAGGTGAGTAGCTGTAAAGTCAAACACAGGTGACAGTAGTAAAAAAAAAAAACCTCTTGAATTTTCTGGAGTATCTTGCTGTAGCGACAGCAAGGAGACACCAGACTGAACTAATCATAAGTTGCTGCAGCAAGCAGACACAGAAAACAGATCTCCAGGAACATGGTTGATGTTTGAGGATCTTGCCGCCCGTGAGGCAGACCAGCCCAACCTGGAGCCAAACCTGGATAAATACAAACAGTTAACATCTGGTAGGACATCCAACTTAACAAAAAAAAAAAAATTAATTGAGCCATTAATTGTCTTCTTATAGTAGGACATACCCTGTAAGAACCAGAGGGGTGTCACATGACGCTTGTGAGACATAAGGTCACAGGTCCAGGGACAAACTAGGTTCAAGAAAGTAGAAGGTAGTCCAGAAGAAACAGAAGATGACTAAGTCAGAGAGATATTTGCAGACTCTGTAGTAAAATCCTCATCTCTCCTCTTTGTAGTTCCTCCAAGCTGTGATTTAAGGGACCTGCCCGACATGTGCTACATTGCCAAGGAGGGTGCCACAGTACGCCTGAAGATCCCCATCAGCGGCAAACCCACACCAAAAGTCTCCTGGAAGAAGGGAGACGATGAAGACCTGACGGACACTGGCCGAGTCTGTGCCGAGTCCTCTGCGGTCAACACCACCCTCCTGATCAGGGACTGCCAAAGAAGCGATGCTTCGAAGTACACCATTGCCCTGAGGAACAGTGCTGGAAGCAAAGACTCCACTATCTTCATCAGGTAGACCTGTACCAAGGCAGTCTAAGTCAGACTCAAACCTTTTACACCATCACTGTAAAGTATCTTCAGACACTCACCACAGTCTGAGTATGACCTCAGAGGTTTTGGCAGTGATACCTATTCTTAGGAGTTGTGTTTGTGTGCAGCACTTAATATAAGAACCTTTGTGCAACCAGTGTACTGTTTTAGTTGACTTGATGGCAATCACAACATGTAAAGGGATCATGATGGACCAGTCTGCATGGTCTCAGTCTGCCCAGCTGTAAATGGGTACTGATCTTGGCGGAGGAAGTAACCTGCGATGTACGAGTGTTCCATCCTGGTGGAATCCTCGTCTCTCATTCGCCACATGCTATGGTCTCCAGGGATAAGCATTGATCCAATGGTTCTCAGGACCTCAGGGTCTGGATACGACTGAGACTGAGAATCCAAATTTCTGAGAGAAAATCTGCTTCTTGTGATTATTCCTTTAATTTGACACGGTCCCTAGGTAAAGATGTAGAATAGGATATATTGGCTTATTGGTGTCAAGGTCTCAAATGCTTTTTGGATCTGTGTCAGTTTGTAATGGTTTTTGGGGCGATCATGGTGGACAGACGATTTCCTCAGATTTAATTTTGACCTTTCTGCCAGTGGCCTTTGCTCAGCGGGGTGGTATCAAATGAGATTTCTTTTCATTCCTTCAGGGTGGTGGGCAAGCCTGGCATCCCTGTTGGACCCATTAAATTCAAAGACGTCACGGCTGATGGCGCCACTCTGAAATGGGGTGCTCCAAAGGACGATGGTGGCTCAGAGATCACAAACTACATCCTGGAAAAGAGGGACTTTGTAACCAACATGTGGGTAACAGTGTCGTCCACTGTCGACACCAACAGCATGAGGGTAACTGGTCTCCACGAGGGCACAGAGTACATCTTCAGAGTCTGTGCTGAGAACAAGTATGGCATTGGAGAAGGGCTCAAGTCAGATCCAACCATTGCAAAACATCCTTTCAGTAAGGGACAGAAACTTAGTTATGGATTTTTAAACCCTGAACAGCACAGGTTGAGCTCCTGAATAATGCCGGTAACACCCCTCCTCTTTTTTTGTTTTTGTTTAGATGTTCCTGATGCTCCTGCTCCACCTCAGGTTACGAGCATGCGTCATAACTCTGCTTACCTGGTCTGGTCTGATCCCAGGAAGACCGGAGGGTCTCCCATCACAGGTGCAGTCAGTGTGAAAGCAGAATACTCGCACTGTATTTATCTGACAGATTTTTATTGCCCTTCGCATGTATATTCACACAGATGAATGCCCGAATGCCAGTGGCATATGAAGGCAATGTGGGCTTTATTGTTCCCTCTGTGGTGTTTTATTTAGGCTACTATATTGAGTTCAAAGAAAGGACCAGCCTGTTGTGGAAGAGATCGAGCCCAACACCCTTGAAGATGAAGGAGCACAAGGTAGCAGGGTTGACTGAAGGACTGGAGTATGAGTTCAGAGTCATGGCAATAAATCTGGCTGGCATTGGCCGACCAAGTGCTCCCACAGATCCACAGGTTGCTCTGGATCCCATTGGTAAGAGTGAAAACTGTCTATCTTAAAAAAAAAAAACTGGAGTGAAACTACACATTCTGTAAATATACAACAGAAAAAAATACCTCTGTTTACTATGTCTTCTGTTTCTCCAGATGCCCCTGGCAAACCTGATGTGATCAGCATCACCAGGAGTACTGTAACCCTCCAGTGGACTGAGCCACAGTTTGATGGTGGCCACAGGCTCACTGGCTACATCGTTGAGAGGCGTGACTTGCCTTCCAAGGTCTGGGTCAAGGCTAACCATGTAAATGTTGTGGAGCCGGCTTTCACCGTGAAGGATCTGCAGGAAGGCTGTAAATATGAATTTAGAGTCAGGGCGAAGAATGCTGCTGGCGCCCTCAGCCCACCTTCTGAGCAAACCGATACTCTTCTCTGCAGAGATGAATATGGTGAGATAAAGCTACAGCAGGCCTTCATTAACATAGCACACACACTTGGACTTTATTATCTTGGCAAAGCTACATGATGCATTAAACATTTCCTCTTTTTGTCCAACAGCGGCGCCAACCATTATTATCGATACTCAGGTGAAGGAGGGTCTGACTGTTCGAGCCGGTGATACTATTGTCATCACTGCCACAAGCATTCAAGGCAAGCCCACACCAACCTCATGCTGGTCCAAGGGAGGGAAATACTTTAAGCCCTCTGAAGTGGTGCATATTGAGGCCTCTGCAACCTCCTCAACTCTATCCATCAAGTATGCTAGCAGGAAGGACTCCGGGGAGTACACCATCACCGCCACCAACTCCTTTGGTGTAAAAGAGGAAACTGTCAAGGTCACAGTTCTGGATGTTCCTGGCACACCTGGTCCCATTGAATCCAGTGGTGTCTCTTCTGAGAAAGTCACCCTGACCTGGACAGCTCCAACCGAAGATGGAGGTTCTCCTGTCAAGTATTACAACCTAGAGAAGAGAGAGACCAGCCGCCTTCTCTGGACTGTGCTGGAGGAGAAGGTTCTTGACTGTCACTATGTGGCCCACAAGCTCATCCAGGGCAATGAGTACATCTTCCGAGTCTCTGCCGTCAATCAGTATGGTGCCAGTGAACCGTCTCACTCTGAACCCGTCATGATGGTGGATAGGTTTGGTACGTGCATCATCGTCCTCAACTAAATTGTAATTTCTTATCCTTGTGACATCTTGTGACCAGTATCTAAAAATAGAAATTTATTTTTTATATTTTTATCTTTGTGTTTCGTGGTGGGACCTCCTGACTTTGCATCTAGACTTTGTTCCAGAAAAAGCTGTTGGTTCTGTTTCTATGTGGATGGGAGCACACAATCACATTATTATTATTATTATTATTATTATTATTTTAGCTATATTTCCACTTTTTTATTTTTGGGCTGTACTTGCAGTCAGGATCCTGGATAGCTCAGTAGTTTGGTCAGTGTGGCAACAGGCAGCACCAGCACATTTTCCCAGATCTCACTTGATTTGTATGCATATGAAGTCCCAAGCTTACTGTTTTGTCATTGGCTGATGGTAGTAACTGCTGCCAATCACACAACATGGCACAGAAAGGAACTTAGATGGTAACGGCAAGAAATACATAATAAAATCAGTTACAGTAGCTGAACTAGCGACAGCTTCTAAAAAGCTTCCAGAATCTAATAGGTCAAAGAATTTGGTACAGCCCTGGTTGAGGTATGTGTTCCCTGCAGCATTTTAGGCATCTTAGCATTTGCAGTGTCTGTTAAATATTCACGGTTAAATATTGATGACCTGCAAGGAGAATATGGACTAGCTGAACACTTCTGATTAACTTGTTGTTTCTCATATGTGTGCAGGTCCTCCTGGTCCACCTTCTAAACCAGAAATTGAGAAAGTTGATGGACATTCAGTGACTTTGACCTGGAGGAGACCAGCTGAAGATGGTGGAAGTGACATCATGGGTTACTGCGTTGAGAAGAAGGAGAAAAAGGGCATGAGATGGGTCAGAGCATCCAAGAAATCCATTGCCGAGCTTAGGTTTGAAGTCACAGGTCTGACAGAGGGTGTGGAATACGAGTTTCGTGTTCTTGCTGAGAACAGAGCTGGCTTTGGAGAGCCAAGTGAACCATCTGTGCCTGTCAGAACAATAATTGTGGCCTGTGAGTACAAACATATTTTAGTGGGAATGCTTGTAATGAAATTTCACTTTTTAAAAATCCTTTATTTAAGTCAATGTTGTTTAGAATGACACTAATCACTCATGTCTGGCAGACGTTCCTGGACCTCCATTCAATCCACGAGTATCTGATACAACCAGAAGCACTGCCACTCTGAACTGGGGTAAACCTCTTGACGACGGTGGGCTTGAAGTCACCGGATACATTGTTGAACACAAGAAGGAAGGAACAGAAAACTGGGTTAAAGACACTCCTTCTGCACTGCTGAGGATCACAGAGTTTGTTGTTCCCGAGTTGGAAACTGGAGCAAAATACCACTTCAGAATCAGTGCTGTGAATGCTAAGGGAGTGGGTGAACCCGCTGAAACCCAGGAGCTCGTTGAGATTGTAGAGCATGCAACTGTGCCTGATTTTGAGTTAGACCTTGAAATGAGGCGAACCCTAGTGGTCAGAGCCGGTTGCTCAATTCGCCTCTTTGTACCAATCAAGGGACGTCCTCCTCCAGCAGTCACCTGGACTAAGGAAGGCGGCCCTGTCGCACGTGCCGTCATTGACAACACTGAGTCATATACCATGCTGCTTATCCCTGAAAGTACAAGAACTGACGCAGGCAAATATGAGCTTACCCTTGAAAACTCGGCTGGAAAGAAGAGTGCCTCCATCACTGTGAGAGTTTTGGATTCACCAGGCCCTCCACTTAATTTAAAACCAGTGAAGATTGACAAGGAAAGCATTACTCTTCAGTGGGAGGTGCCTCTCATTGATGGTGGTGCTAAAGTCACAAATTACATAATTGAAAAGAGAGAATCAACACGCAAGGCCTTTGCCACTGCTATTACCCACTGCCCAACCACTTCAGTCAAGGTACCTGACCTGGGTGAGGGCTGTGAATACTACTTTAGGGTATCAGCTGAGAATGAGTATGGCATTGGTGAGCCAGTTGAAACTGCTGAGCCAATCCGTGCATCTCAGGCGCCAACTCCACCGGAGAGTTTAATTCCTACTGATATCACTAAAAACTCTGTGAGTCTGACATGGACTAAACCAAAGCATGATGGTGGAAGCAGAATCACAGGCTATGTCCTTGAAGCCCAAAAGAAGGGAACCGATCAGTGGAACCATGTAACAACAATCAAGAACATGGACTTCACAGTGAAGAGCCTGAGTGAGCATGAGGAATACACTTTCCGAGTGATGGCTGTGAACCTGTCAGGTAGAAGCGCTCCACGTGACAGCAAACCTATTGTTATCAAGGATTCTTCTTCACTGCCAGAGTTTGACCTGTGTGGTGTATGTAAGAAGACTATTATTGCCAAGGCAGGAGATAACATTAAAGTTGAAATTCCAGTTATGGGACGTCCTCGACCAAGTATCTCTTGGCAGAAGGATGGCGGGGCCTTGAAGCTCACAAACAGAACAAATGTGGAGACCACTCCATCTACTGTTATTCTTACCATTAATGAATGCACCAGGGCGGACAGTGGTGTATACACCATGACAGGAAAAAACATTGTGGGTTCTGTGTCAGACAACATCTTTGTAAGAGTTCATGATGTTCCTGGGCCACCCAAGGGACCAGTTAAAATTGTAGAGATAACTCGTACCTATTGTGTGTTTGAATGGGAAGCTCCTGAAAATGATGGAGGTGTTCCCATCAACAATTATGTGGTTGAGATCAGGGATACAAGTACGCAGACATGGACAGAGCTGTCTTCTTCTGTCATCCGCACCATGTTCAAAGCCATTCGTTTAAACACTGGATCAGAGTATCAGTTCAGAGTAAAGGCCAAGAACAGATATGGTGCTGGACCACCAATCCTTTCAGAGACAGTGGTGGCTGCCTATCCATTCAAAGTTCCTGGACCTCCTGGTACGCCTAATGTTGTTGCATTCACCAAGGACTCAATAACAGTTGGTTGGAATGAACCTGTATCTGATGGTGGAAATGAAATAATTGGATATCATGTTGAAAGAAAAGAGAGAACCAGCATCATGTGGCAAAAGATCAGCAAGGGTCTTGTAAAAGGAAACATCTTCAAATCCACTGGGCTTGAAGCTGGAGCAGCATATGAGTTCCGTGTCATGGCTGAAAACCTGGCTGGAATTGGTAAGGCCAGCAAGGCTTCAGAGCCAATACTGGCCTTGGACCCTGTAGATCCACCAGGTCAGCCAGTGCCAATTCGTGTCAGCAAGAATGCCATAACTATTCAATGGACAAAGCCTGAGTATGATGGTGGCTTCAAAATCACTGGATACACAGTGGAAAAGAGAGAACTGCCAGCTGGCCGCTGGATCAGAGCTAATTTCACCAACATCATTGACACAACATTCACTGTCAGTGGATTGACGCAAGATGTCTCCTATGAACTCCGTGTCATTGCCAGAAATTCAGCTGGAGCAGTTAGTAACCCATCTGAGCCCTCGGACCCAATTATGTGCAAAGATGATATAATTGAGCCACGAATTATGGTCGATGCCATCTTTAAGGATGTTATTCTACTGAAGGCAGGAGAAACCTTCAAGCTTGATGCTGACATTGCTGGTCAACCTACCCCATCCATGGTTTGGACTAAGAATGGAAAAGAGATTGAAAACACAATGAAATTGGAGGTTAGGTTCAATGAATTGGAAACCACACTAACAAACAAGGATTCCGTACGTTCAGATGGAGGTGAATTTGTTTTGACGGCCACTAATGTTGGTGGATTTGCTAAGCACATCTTTAATGTTAAAGTGCTTGACAGACCTGGACCGCCTGGTGGGCCTCTTAAAGTGTCTAATGTCACAGCTGACAACTGTGTACTGACCTGGACTCCACCTGCAGATGATGGTGGTGCTACGATTGAAGGATATGTGATTGAGAAGCGTGAGTCAAGCAGACTGGTTTGGACCAATGTGGTTTCAGACCTACAGGCTACACAATACAAGGTGACGAAGCTTCTCAAAGGGAATGAATACATCTTCAGAGTTATGGCAGTAAACAAATATGGACTTGGTGAGCCTCTTGACTCAGAACCCACGACTGCGGAAAATCCATATGTTGTTCCGGATCCTCCTGAAAATCCAGAAGTCACAGCTATTACTAAAGATTCAATGGTTGTTATGTGGAAACCACCTAAGAGTGATGGTGGCAGCCCCATTACCAACTACAATATTGAAAGAAAAGACAGGGTGGGCCTTCAGTGGATCAAATGTAACGTGAGGAAGGTCAAAGATTTACAATTCAAGTCAACAGGACTTGTTGTTGGACACGAGTATGAATTCAGAATAATTGCAGAGAATGCCGCTGGACTGAGTGCACCAAGTTTGTGCAGTCCATTCTACAAAGCCACCGATGGACTCTATAAGCCAGGGCCTCCAAGCAACCCCAGGATACTGGACACAACCAAATCCTCAATTACTGTTGCCTGGAACAAACCTGTGTATGACGGTGGCTCTGAGATCACTGGCTACATTGTGGAAACCTGCATTCCATCAGAAAAGGAAGAAGATGAGGAGTGGACTATAGTAACACGCAAAGAAGGGCTCGTTTCCACCTCATTCACCATCATCAACCTGAAGGAAAATCAGGAGTACAAGATTAGGATCTCAGCTGTTAACAGTGAAGGCATTGGAGAGGCAGCATCTGTACCTGGCAATCCTAAAGCAGAGGACAGACTCCTCCCACCTGAGATTGACTTGGATGCTGAGCTCCGTAAAGTTGTGAGCCTTAGAGCTTGCTGCACACTGAGACTGTTTGTGCCTATCAGAGGCAGACCAGCTCCTCTGGCTAAATGGACAAAGGAGGATGGTGAGCCGGTTGAGAGGGCGACTATTGAAAACACAACATCATACACATTACTTGTAATTGGAAATGTCAACAGATTCGACAGCGGAAAGTACAACCTTACAGTGGAAAACATCTCTGGCTCCAAGACAGTCACAGTCCAAGTCAGGGTGCTTGATACACCAAGTGCCCCACAGAATTTGAAGATTACTGCTGTAACAAAGGAATCTGTCACCCTGACTTGGGATCCTCCATTAAACACTGGAGGAGTCAAAATTAAGAACTACATTGTTGAAAAGCGTGAATCCACAAGGAAAGCATATGCTACAGTTAATGCTAACTGCCATGCCCAAACTTTCACCATTGTGCAGCTTCAGGAAGGTTGCAACTATTACTTCAGAGTTTTGGCTGAAAATCAATATGGTATTGGCCTGCCTATCGAGACTGGTGAATCAGTTAAAGTGTCTGAGAAGCCACAGCCACCTGGAAAAATCACTCTTAAGGATGTTACTAAGAATAGTGTCACTCTATCCTGGGAGAAGCCAGAGCATGATGGTGGCAGTAGAATTGGCTGCTACATTGTTGAGATCCAACCTAAGGGTGTTGATAAGTGGACCCAAGCTGTGATTGTGAAAGAAACAGAAGCCACCATTAGTGGTTTGGTTGCAGGTGAAGAATATATGTTCCGTGTAGCAGCAAGAAATGAGAAGGGAACAAGTGACCCACGTCAGATTGGCGTGCCTGTAATTGTAAAAGATCTCATCATTGCACCAGTTGCCAAACTATTGTTCAACACATTCAGTGTGCTGGCAGGAGAAGACCTGACAGTGGAAGTTCCTTATGTTGCACGCCCGAAAGCAGCCATCTCCTGGGTAAAGGATGGTCAGCCTCTGGCGAGAACTACCAGAGTAAACTTTGATGCAACAGACACAGCATTGAACCTCAACATCAAAGAGGCTTCCAAAGATGATGTTGGACACTATGTCATTACTCTCCGTAACACAGCAGGAGAAACAACTGCAAACATTGGAATTGTTGTTCTCGACAAACCTGGGCAGCCACGCGGCCCAGTTAAGGTGGAGGAGGTCACTTCTGACAGTGTAACAATCTCTTGGAATCCACCTGATTATGATGGTGGTTGCACCATCAAAAACTATATTGTGGAGAAGAGAGATACATCCACAACAAACTGGATGGTTGTATCTCATAACCTGGCAAGGACAAAAATCAAAGCAGGCAGGTTGAAAACTGGCTCTGAATATCAGTTCAGGATCACGGCAGAAAACCGATATGGAAAAGGCCCATTCCTTCTGTCAGAGTGTATTGTGGCTCAGTACCCATACAAGCTCCCAGGACCTCCAGGAACGCCATCAGTTCCAGTCTGCAGTATGGACAGCATGGTGGTGGTATGGAATGAACCTGTGTATGATGGTGGAAGTGCTGTCTTGGGCTACCATCTTGAACGTAAAGAGAGAAAAAGCATCCTGTGGGTCAAATTGAACAAGTCACTTATTACTGATCAAACGTTCAAGACAACTGGCCTGGAACCAGGAATGGAATATGAATACAGAGTTTATGCTGAAAACATTGTTGGAATAGGCAAAGTGAGCAAAGTGTCTGAGGGCTACGTTGCTAGAGATCCTTGTGATCCTCCTGGCACTCCTGAGGCCACAAGGATTACCAAAGATTCTGTGACTATTGTTTGGACCAAGCCCGAGTATGATGGTGGTTCAAAAGTCACAGGCTACATTGTGGAGAAGAAAGACTTGCCCGATGGTCGCTGGTCGAAGGCTAATTTCACGAATGTTATTGAGACAGAGTATGTTGCGACAGGACTTGTGCAGGACCAGCAATATGAATTCCGTGTAATTGCAAGAAATGCTGCTGGTGTGTTCAGTATGCCTTCATACAGCACTGGTCCTATTACCGCTAGAGATGAGATTGATCCACCACGTATCAGCATTGACCCACAGTACACTCAGACTGTTGTCATTAATGCTGGAGATAACTTCAAGATTGATGCAGATGTTTATGGCAAACCACTGCCTACTATTCAGTGGCTGAAAGAAGACCAAGAACTGGGAAACACTATTCATAGGGAGATCAAGAACACATCAACTAAAGCTTGTATTTCTGTAAAAGAAGCTAAGCTTTCTGATGGAGGTCGCTATACACTTCTGCTGAAAAATCCAGGAGGAGAGAAAGCTGTGCAGGTCAATGTGGTTGTTCTGGATAAACCTGGGGAACCACAGGGACCTCTTCTTGTAACAGGTATAACCAAAGATCGATGCTGCCTGGCGTGGAAGCCACCACTTGTTGATGGCGGCAGCAAAATCTCCCACTACACTGTAGAGAGAAGGGAGACAAGCAGACTAGTCTGGACTATTGTTGACCCCCATGTAGAAAACACTTCTTTAAAGGTTGCTAAGCTATTGGAGGGTGACGAGTACATCTTTAGAGTACATGCTGTCAACCAGTTTGGAGTGGGACCACCACTTGAGTCTGCTGCCATCATAATCAAAGACCCATATTTGCTCCCTGGATCACCCAGGAGCTTAGAGGTTTCAGATATTAAAAAGGATTCAATGGTCCTTACTTGGGAGGCTCCCTTGGAAGATGGAGGCAGTCCTATCAAAGGATATGTCATTGAGAAACATGACAAGGAGGGTGTAAGATGGACCAGATGCAACAGACAACTTGCCACTGGCTTGACCTTTAAAGTCACTGGACTACTAGAAAGTCATAATTATGAATTCAGAGCTGCAGCTGAGAATGCTGTTGGTGTGGGTGAGCCAGGTTCTCCATCTCTGTTTTATAAAGCTCTTGATCCTACCTTCAGGCCGGGCCCACCACAAAATCCCAGAGTTACTGACACAACAAAAACGTCAGTTTTCCTATCATGGAACAAACCTATCTGTGATGGTGGCTGTGAAATTCAGGGATATATTGTTGAGTGCTGCAGTGCCACAGAGTCAACAGTCACTGCTGAAGCACCACCTACAGAGCCAGCTGCTGAGGAATGGGTAATATGTACACCTCCAACTGGGGTCAAGAAGACCAAGTTTGAAGTTGTGAACCTAAAGGAAAACCAGGCATTCAAATTTAGAGTTTGTGCTGTCAACAAGGTTGGAGTTGGTGAGCATGCTGATGTCTCTGGAGCAGTTGTTACACAAGACAGAGCAGAAGAGCCTGACCTTGAAATTGACCCAGAACTGAGAAAGATTGTCACTATTAAAGCTGGAGTTTCTCTTCGACTGTTTATTCCCTTCAAGGGACGGCCCACTCCAACCATCAAGTGGGACAAAGATGGTCTTGCACTTAAGGAGACTGCTCAGGTGGAGGTGACCAGCAGTTACACATCTCTTGTAATTGACAAGATGAGTAGAAATGACAGTGGAAAATACAGTCTCACTGCAGAGAATTCCAGTGGAACAAAATCTGCTTTTGTTGTTGTCCGTGTTCTGGACACACCTAGTGCTCCGATTAACCTGACTGTAAAAGAAATTACAAACCACTCAGTGACACTGGCATGGGAACCACCTCTGTTAGATGGTGGGTCCAAGATCAAAAACTACATTGTGGAAAAGAGGGAGAGCACACGCAAAACATATGCAGCTGTGGTGACAAACTGCCATGCGCTGACATGGAAGATTGAGCCACTTCAGGAAGGCTGCAGTTACTACTTCCGAGTCCTTGCTGAAAATGGACATGGGATTGGGTTGCCTGCATCAACTGTTGAACCACTAAAGGTTTCAGAGGTGCCCCAGTCCCCAAAGAACTTCACTGTTACAGATCAAACTAAAAATAGCATCTCTTTGGCATGGGAGAAGCCTGAGTACGATGGTGGGAGCAGAGTCACACAGTATCTGGTCGAGGTGCGGCTTAAGGGCCAAGAGAAATGGTCTGCTGTGAACACATTTAAGACAATGGAGGCTACTGTTCCTAATCTGAACCCAGGTCAGGAGTATCTGTTCAGAGTTACAGCAATTAATGATAAGGGAAAGAGTGATCCCAAAGTCCTTGCTGGTCTTGTAATGACCAAGGACTTGGTCTTTGAGCCAGATGTTCGACCAGCATTCAGTAGCTACAGTGTCAATGTGGGAAAAGACTTGAACATTGACATTCCCTTCTATGGACGCCCTAAACCAACGATCAGTTGGACTAAAGATGGTGTGCCTTTGAAATTTACTACCAGAGTCAATATTGTCAACACATCGACACATACAACACTACACATTAAGGAGGCAGCAGGTGATGATGGTGGCATGTATGGAATAATTGCATCTAACTCAGCAGGAAAGAAGGATGCAGCTGTTGAAATTGTTGTTCTTGACAAGCCTGGGCCCCCATCTGGCCCTGTAAAGTTTGATGAAATCACAACACAAAGTGTAACTCTTTCATGGGGCCCACCAAAACACAATGGTGGCTGCTCAATTTCCAATTACATTGTGCAGAAAAGAGATACAACAACAACAACGTGGGAGAATGTCAGCATCAACTGCGCCAGAACCACAATCAAAGTGCCCAGGCTGACAACTGGAGCTGAATACCAATTCAGGATCATTGCTCAGAACCGCTATGGCAAGAGCCATGGTCTGGATTCTTCTACCGTGGTTGCACAGTACCCATACAGAGAGCCAGGGCCACCAGGAACTCCATTCATAGCTTCTCTCTCCAGGGATCACCAAATTGTTGAGTGGCATGAGCCTGTCTCAGATGGAGGCAGCCCTGTGCTTGGCTACCATCTTGAAAGAAAAGAGAGAAACAGTATTCTCTGGGTCAAGATCAACAAGACACTTATTCATGACACCACTTTCAAGAGTCACCCCTTAGAGGAGGGTGTTGAATATGAATACAGGGTCTATGCTGAAAATATTGTTGGCATTGGCAGATGTAGTAAAGTCTCAGAGGGATGCATTGCTCGTGACCCATGTGATCCTCCTGGCACACCAGAGGCCATCCATGTGACCAAAGACACTATTGTCATTCAGTGGACTAAACCCGAGTATGATGGTGGCAGTAATATAACTGGATATTTTGTGGAGAAGCGTGATCTGCCAGAGGGCCGGTGGGGAAGGGTGAACTTCACTAATGTGATTGAGACCCAATTCACCGTCACTAGTCTAACTGAAAATGCACAATATGACTTCAGAGTCATTGCTAAAAATGCTGTTGGCACTATCAGCAAGCCATCTTACAACAGTGGTCCAATAACTGCAAGTGATAAGTTGGAGGCACCCAAATTCTCCATTGACCCTGCATTCACCAAGAACATTATCATAAATGCTGGAGAGACATTCAAGCTTGATGCTGATGTCCATGGCAAGCCACTTCCTACAATTCAGTGGTTCAAAGATGACAAACCAGTTGAGAATACTCTCAGATTGGAGATCAAGAACACAGAAAATCATGCAATGATCATCATTAAGGACTCTGTCAGAATTGATGGGGGAACTTACACACTAAAACTTGTAAATGAGGCTGGCACTAATACTGTCCAATTCAAGGTTGTGGTCCTTGACAGACCTAGCCCTTGCGAAGGACCCCTCCATATAACAGGAGTATCTGAGAATAGATGTACTCTAGTATGGCATGCTCCTCTGTATGATGGAGGCAGTCCTATTACAAACTATATCATTGAGCGAAGAGAGACTAGCCGTCTAGCATGGACAATTGTTTCCAACAGCTGTAATGCTACTTGCTACAAAGTTACCAACTTGTTGGAAGGCGATGAGTATATGTTCCGTGTCATGGCAGTAAATGCTTATGGTATCAGTGAGCCTTTGGAATCTACAGGAGTGATCATGAAGTCTCCGTTTGTTCCGCCCGGATCACCTCATATTGAGGATGTATCTAACATTGCTCATGATGGCATGACCATTGCTTGGTCTGCCCCTGAGTCCAATGGTGGTAGTGAGATTACCAATTACATTATTGAAAAGAAAGATAGAGCTGGAATCAAATGGACCAGATGCAACAGACAGAAGGTCACTGACCTGTCCTTTAGAGTTACAGGCCTTACCACTGGCCATGAGTATGAGTTCAGAGTTGCTGCTGAGAATGAAGTTGGAGTGGGAGAGCCAAGCCTTCCAAGTTCATATTATAAAGCCTCTGATCCTAAATATAAACCTGGTGCCCCAGCATACGTGCATTTGATTGACTCAACAAAGAGTTCTATCATGCTGTCATGGGGTAAACCTATTACTGATGGGGGTTCTGCTATTCTGGGCTACATTGTTGAAATTTGCAAAGCTGAGGAAGAGCAATGGACTATGGTTACTCCTCCCACTGGCCTGCGTGTCAACAAATATGAAATTACTAAACTTACTGAAGGTCAGGAGTATAAGATCCAGGTGTGTGCCCTGAACAAACTAGGAGTTGGTGAGCCAGCTTCCCTCCCTGGTACAGCTAAGCCAGAGGAAAGGATGGAACCCCCACAGATCCACTTGGTCTCAGAGCTGAGGAGGGGCATTGTTGTAAAAGCTGGTGGTTCTGTTAGAATCCATATTCCATTCAAGGGCAGGCCAATACCTGAGATTAAGTGGACTAAAGATGAGGGACCCCTCAATGAAAAGGCAGTGGTTGAGAAAGCACTCAACTTTACACAGCTATCTATTGACTCATGTGACAGGAGCGACTCAGGAAAGTATGCCTTGAGTCTGACCAACAGCAGTGGTTCTGTGTCAGAGTTTGTGGCTGTTAAAGTCTTGGATACACCTGGGGCCCCACAGAACCTTGATGTTAAAGACATCAAAAAAGACTGTGTAACTCTTGTATGGGATGCACCATTGATTGATGGAGGCTCCAAAATCAAGAATTATGTCATTGACAAGCGTGAATCAATCAGGAAGGCGTATGCAAATGTGTCCATCAAATGCACAAAGACAACATTTAAAGTTGACAACCTGATTGAAGGGGCTATGTACTATTTCAGAGTCATGGCTGAAAATGACTATGGAATTGGTCAGCCTGTTGAAACAAAGACGCCATCAAAGGCATCTGAAGTACCGCTGCCTGTTGGAAAAGTATTTGTTACTGATGTCACAAAGGTCAGTGTCTCACTGGCCTGGGAGAAACCTGAACATGATGGAGGAAGTAGAATTGGTGGCTACCTAATCGAAATGCAGCCTAAGGGTACAGATAAGTGGGTTGTTGCTACAAATACAAAGACATGTGAAGGCACTGTCACAGGCCTAACAGGTGGAATGCAATATCTCTTCCGTATCATTGCTTACAATGAAAAGGGAAAGAGTGAGCCAAAAGCACTTCCTGCGCCTATTGTTGCCAGTGACATGACCGTGGAACCAAGCATTAAAATCCAATTCAACACTTACACTGTACTAGCTGGAAAAGATCTGAAATTGGAGTTCCCTGTACTTGGCAGGCCAAAGCCTACAGTAACTTGGATGAAGGATGGTCAACCTCTCAAGGTGACATCCAGAGTCAGTGTGTTCAACACTCCATCAGCAACTGGAATTCAGATTACTAAAGCAAGTAAAGATGACTTTGGAAAATATTCCATTACAGCAACCAATAGTGCCAACACAATAACAGAGGATGTCTCTATCATTGTTCTTGAAAAGCCTGGTCCACCAGTGGGCCCAGTTAAGGTTGTTGAAGTGAGCAACACCTTTGTTCACCTCTCCTGGGAGCCTCCAGAGTACACAGGTGGATGCCAGGTAAAGAACTATATTGTTGAGAAGAGAGACACCGCCACCACAACCTGGCAGCCTGTCACTACACAACTTGCAAGGACAGCTTTTAAGATCACTAAGCTGAAGACAGGTGCTGAATATCAGTTCAGAATTACAGCCGAAAACAGATATGGAAAGGGTATGCCTCTGGATTCCAAATCCATTGTAGTGCAGTATCCTTACAAACCACCAGGGCCGCCTGGAACACCACATGTGAAAATTGCAACAAAGGAGATGATGATTATCGAATGGAATGAACCAGTCAGTGATGGTGGAAGTGCAGTCATTGGTTACCATCTGGAAAGCAAGGAGAGAAGCAGCATCTTATGGAATAAAATGAATAAGACTCTCATCACTGATACCCAATTCAAAATCTGCAATCTTGAGGAAGGCACTGGATATGAATTCAGGGTCTATGCTGAAAATGTTGTTGGCATCGGCAGATGCAGTAAAGTATCTGAGTCATTTGTTGCTCATGACCCATGTGATCCCCCAGGTGCCCCTGAAGCTGTAACAATTTCTAAAAACCTAATTAAGATTCATTGGACCAAACCACAATATGATGGTGGCAGCAAATTGACTGGGTATATTGTGGAAATGAAGGAGCTATCCTCTACTGATCCCCATTGGGTGAGAGATAACTTCACGAACATAATTGAGACTGAATACACTGCCAGTAGTTTGACAGAGAATGAAAAGTATGAGTTCAGAATTATTGCAAGAAATGCATCCGGAGTATTCAGTGAGCCATCTGACAGTTCAGGACCAATTACTGCTACTGATGAAATTGAGCCACCCAGGGCTTCGATGGACCCCAAATACAAGGATGTCATTGTTGTCAGTGCTGGAGAAAACCTGCTACTTGATGCAGACATTTATGGAAAACCAATTCCTGATGTCACCTGGCTAAAGGAAGGCAAGGAATTGGACAGAGCTTTACGTATTGAAGTAAAAACCACACAAAAGCGTGCAGCCATTACCATCAAGGATGTAACCAAGCTTGACAGTGGCCACTATGACCTTGTCCTCAAGAATCCTGGTGGGACAAAAACATTCCCCATCACTGTCAAAGTCCTGGATAAACCAGGTCCACCCACTGGGCCCATGAACGTGACTGGAGTCATGGCAGACAGGTGTATTCTTTCCTGGTCTGAGCCAATATTGGATGGTGGGGCTAACATCACTCACTACGTCTTGGAGAAGAGAGAGACCAGCAGGTTGTCATGGACTGTGGCTGCACCCAATATCCAGACTCTGTACTGTAAGCTAACCAGCTTGCTCTCTGGAGATGAATACATATTTAGAGTGAGAGCAGTCAATAAATATGGTATTGGAGATTATCTTGAAAGTGAACCCGTTGTTGCACGTAATCCTTACAAGCCACCAGGTCCTCCTGGAACTCCTGAAGCAAGTCGGATCACAAAGGACTCAATGACTGTGTCATGGGCTGCTCCAGAGAACACTGGTGGAGCTCCCATTGTTGGCTATCACCTTGAAAAGCGTGACAAAGATAGTGTGAGATGGACAAAGTGTAACAGACAAAAAATGACTGACACTCACTTCAAAGTCACAGGTTTGAATACAGACCACTTCTATGAGTTCCGTGTTTCTGCTGAGAATGAGTCTGGAGTTGGAGATGTTAGCGACCTGTCCATGTTCTACAGAGCATGTGATGCCACAACTCCACCTGGACCCCCGCGCCATCCTAAGGTGAAAGACTATACTAAATCTTCAGTAACTTTGTCCTGGAGCAAACCTGACTTTGATGGTGGTGCATACATTAAAGGCTACATTGTTGAAATGAGGAAGTATACACCAGTGCCAGAATCAACTGAGGGAACTGAAGTTGCACCAGTAGTAGAGGCCGAATGGACCATGTGCACGCCGCCCACTGGCATTCAAGCCACTAAACTTACCATCACAGATCTGAAAGAGGGTGAAGAGTTCCAGTTCCGTGTGTGTGCCATCAACTCTGAAGGAGTGGGAGAAGCTGCTAATGTCTATGGCACTGTGGTTACTTCTGACAGGGTAGAAGCACCAGAAATGGAACTAGATGCTGACCTCAGGAAGGTGGTATCAGTCCGTGCTGGTGGAACACTGCGGCTGTTTGTAACCATCAGAGGAAGGCCCGAACCTTCTGTGAAGTGGGACATGGTTGAAGGTGTTCTCACAGAGCGTGCCACAATTGACACCACAAGTTCTTACACAATGCTTGTCATAGACAATGTCAATCGCTTTGACAGTGGCAAATACTCTCTCACACTGGAAAACAGCAGTGGTAAAAAGTCTGCCATTGTTGCTGTGAGAATCCTGGACACACCAAGTGCACCACAGAACTTCACTGTAAAGGAGATCAAGAAGGATTCAGTCACTCTTACCTGGGATAATCCACTCACTGATGGTGGGGCTAAAATCACAAACTACATTGTGGAGAAGCGAGAGTCAGTAAGGAAGGCATATACCACTGTAACCAGCAACTGCATAGCAAACTCATATAAAATTGAAGACTTACCTGAAGGTGGCATTTTCTACTTCAGAGCGTGTGCTGTTAATGTATATGGTCAAGGCCAAATGGTTGAAACCAAAGAAGTCAAAGTGTCAGAGGTGCCTCTGCCACCAAGTAAGATTACTGTTATTGATGTAACAAAAAATAGTGTGTCACTGGCATGGGAGAAACCCGCTCATGATGGTGGAAGTAAAGTCATGTGTTACAATGTGGAGTTTAAACCTAAAACTGGAGATAAGTGGGGTACAGCATGCACAGTCAAGGTACTTGAAGCAACTATTTCTAATCTGACTCCTAACGAAACCTATTTATTCAGAGTTGTTGCAGTCAATGAAAAGGGAAAGAGTGAACCAAAGGATCTTGGTGTGCCTGTGGTTGCAAAGGATGTTGCAGTTGAGCCATCTGTCAACCTGTTGTTCACCACATACAGTGTGAAGGCTGGAGATGACCTTACTGTAGAGGTCCCAGTAAGAGGCAGGCCTAAGCCTGTTGTGTCCTGGAAGAAAGATGGCCTCCCATTAAAGCAAACATCATCACTGACCATTCTGAACACTCCAACCTCATCCAAAATTATCATCAAAGAGGCCAGAAGAGAGCATGTTGGCAAGTACGAAATCACTCTGGCCAACACAGCTGGAACTGTTACAGCCGATATTGGAGTTATTGTCCTTGATAAGCCAGGTCCACCTAAATCTATAAAAGTGGATGCGGTGACTTCAGACAGCATCAAACTGTCATGGTCTCCACCAGATTATGAAGGTGGATGCTCCATCAGTAACTATATTGTGGAAAAGAGGGACACAAACACGCAAGATTGGCAGATTGTAGCAAGCAATGTTGCTACCACAACTTTCAAAGCCGGTCGCCTAACACATGGAGCAGAGTACCAATTCCGTATCTACGCAGTCAACCGTTATGGAAAGAGCCCATATCTGGATTCACCTGGAATCACTGCTCAGTTCACCTTCAAACAACCTGGACCTCCATCCACTCCTATAGTGAAGTTGGCTACCAATTCTTACATGTTGGTGACTTGGAATGAGCCAGTCAGTGATGGAGGCAGTCCTGTTCTGGGATATCATCTGGAAAGGAAAGAACGTACGAGCATTCTTTGGACAAAGATGAACAGAGGAATGATCAAAGATACAGAATACAAAGTCACTGGCATTGAGGAGGGTATGATGTATGAATATCGTGTCTATGCTGAAAATATTGCAGGAATTGGTAAATGTAGTAAGGTTTGCGAACCTGTATCTGCTCGAGATCCATGTGATCCTCCAGGCACACCTGTGGTCACAGCCATTACCAGAACATCCGTTTTCTTGTCTTGGGACAAACCAGCATATGATGGTGGAGCCAAAGTTTCTGGCTACATCATTGAATCTAGAGACCTTCCCGCTGGACGCTGGACAAGGTGCAATTTCACTAATGTCCCAGAGACCCACTATGAAGTGACAGGCCTTACAGAGAACAGTCAGTATGACTTCCGTGTCATTGCCAAGAATGCAGCTGGCTTGTTTAGCGAATCATCTGACAACACTGGCCCCATCACAGTTAAAGATGATGTGGAGCCACCACGAATCATGATAGATGTCAAGTTTAGAGAAACGGTGTATGTGAAAGCAGGAGAAACTTTGAAGATCAATGCTGACCTCGCTGGACGCCCTGCCCCTGTCCTTTCATGGACCAAGGATGGCAAAGAGATTGAACTCAGAGCCAGAATCCAGATTCTGTCAACAGACACCAGCACCTGTGTAACTGTAAAAGACTGCATCAGAAGGGATTCTGGGCAGTATGCCTTAACTCTGCAGAATATTGGTGGTACAGTTACCGTGCCGATAAACTGCGTTATATTAGATAAGCCAGGGCCCTGCTCGGGACCTCTGCAGGTTACAGGTCTGACTGCTGTAGCATGCACTCTATCGTGGGGTCCACCTCAAGAGAATGGTGGTGCAGACATCACACATTATGCCATTCAAAGGCGTGAAACCAGCAGCTTGGCATGGACATTATTGAAAGGTGACGTCACAAAAACATATTCCAAGGTTACAGGATTGCTCAAAGGCAACGAATATATCTTCAGAGTTTCAGCTGTCAACAAGCATGGAGTTGGTGAGATCCTGGAGAGTGATGTTGTTAAGGTCACAGACCCATACACTGTTGCCACTGCCCCGGGTAGTGTTGATGTCACTGATATAACTGCAGATTCCATGACCCTCACCTGGTGTAAGCCCGTCAGTGATGGAGGCAGTGCCATCACTGGATATGTGATTGAGCGACGTGAGAAGACTGGAATGCGTTGGGTCCGTGTGAACAGAGATCCAGTTGTTGAGTGTACTGCAGTAGCAACTAAACTGCGCAAGGGTTGTGAATATGACTTCAGAGTCTATGCAGAAAATGCTGCTGGTTTGAGTCCTCCAAGTGAACCATCTGCATCATTCAGAGCTTTAGATCCACTGGTTGTTCCCTCTCGCCCAACAAAGCCAAAGATCATCAGTTCTACCAAAGACAGTGTGACCATTGTTTGGAAACCACCAACAGATGATGGTGGCTGCTCTATTCTTGGATACAGTGTAGAATACAGAGATTACATCCATAAGCCAAGACCAGAGGTTGAAGGAGAAGAGGAGTATGAAGAGGAAGAAGATGAGGTTCCAGAGTCACCTGAAGAGTTGGCCAGATGGACTGAAGCTATTCCTCTTACTAAAAGCTTGGAGTTCACAATCACTGGACTAAAAACAGATAAGGAATATGAATTCTGTGTAAAGGCAATAAACAAAGTTGGCAGCAGTGTGCGTAGCCCATATTCAGATGCAGCTGTGGCAAAAGAAAGAATGGCAGCACCATCATTTGATGTTGATAGTGACATGCGTAAGGTACTTGTTATTAAGCATGGCACTGCGTTCACACTGACTGTACCGTTCAAGGGCAAACCTGTGCCGTCAGTGACATGGGCCAAAGAAGGTGTTGATTTGAAAGTCAGAGGATCAATTGAATCGACAGAGTCCTGTACTAAACTGACCATTGACAAGTCATCAAGGAATGATTCTGGTGAATACAACGTTACCATTGAATCATCTTTGGGAAAAGCAACCTTGTCCATAGCTGTCAAAGTTCTTGACTCTCCTGGACCCCCCATCAACGTGAAAGTTTCAGCAGTGACCAGGGATTCTGCAACCATCACTTGGGAAGCTCCTGAGAATGATGGTGGTGATGCAGTGAAGGCTTACCATGTTGAAAAACGTGAAGCCAGTAAAAAGGCATGGGTGTCTGTGACCAGCAGCTGCCATGCACTGACTTATAAAGTGGAAGCTCTACAGGAGGGGGCAGTCTATTTCTTCAGAGTTCTTGGAGAAAATGAACATGGTGTGGGTGTCCCTCAGGAGGCCAAGGCTGGCACAAAGATTACAGGTACAAAATGCACTGAAAAGTTATAAAGTTTTGCAGCTTTATCCAGTCTTATTTCTCCAAAATGTTCTTGATAAAATCTCATCTGTGTATGTTCCAGAGGTACCAAGTCAACCCATGAAACTTGGAGTTGCAGATGTTACCAAGGACAACGTTACAATTGCATGGACAAGACCAGAATATGATGGTGGCAGCAAAGTCACTGGATACTTTATTGAAGCTCTGGAGAAGGGACAGAAGAAATGGGTGAAGTGTGCTACTGTGAGGACTATGACACATACCATCAAAGGCCTAAGGGAGGGTGCTGAGTACTTCTTCAGAGTCAGCGCTGAGAACCATGCTGGACTTAGCGAACCCAAGGAGATGATTGTGCCTGTCCTTGTCAAAGAAATACACGGTATTAGCTCCAGCTTTGCAACTAGTTTTTTTCATTTCAGTTATGTTGTATGACTTAAATATTTGGTTTTTCGCTTGTGTATCACTGCCTCTGTATCACGTTAAACAGCTAGGCCTTGTTTTTAGGTTACAATAAACTCTAATGGGAGTTCAAATAAGGTGGCCAAGCCGGCATTTTGCCAATTTTGACTTATTTCAAAGTAAATTTTTTTGATTAGTGGTTTGTCCTGGATTCACTGTAAGAAGTTAACTGTTCACTTGTGTAATTCACATGGATTTTATTTATATATAGAAAATGTATATATTTAAATACATATAGACTTTCTTGGTGAATTCTGGCAAACAAACTCATGCGGATGGCGAATCACAAACTATCTTGATACTGCTGACCCTTGAGGCAATGAACAGAATAGTTTTCTACAAATAAGTTGCTATCATAAATAAAAGATCTCTGTGCATCAGCACATAGGACAGCAACTGAAGCAGTAGAAGGACGAGATCTAGGCCACGGAAGATGTGGTGTTTCAGAAGAGCCTTCAATAAGTCAAATTGTTTTCTGAAATTTTTGTTTCAGCACGGCCATAGTATAACCTGCTGCAAAAACAAAATGAATACAGGTTTGTCTTAGTTCTATGACAAGACTGGACAATTAAAATGCATTACTGGCAGAAATTACTCTAAATTTTCATCTGGAAAGAATCTGAGCTCGGTGTTGAGAGACCAAGCGGGCCATTGTATGATTGGATAGGTATCCGCCCCCACTGCCAGTATTTATGGAAGTGTAGAGTGGAATAAAGTTTTATGCCTTTGCCTTTGACTCATTATATTATGCTCCTTTCCAACAGAGGCTCCAGAGTTTGACCTGAAGAACTACCCCAAGAACACAGTTTATGTGAGAGCAGGATCCAACCTAACTTTTGAGATTCCTCTCACAGGCAGGCCCCTGCCTAAGGTGACTTTGTCCAAAAACAACGTCATCATTAAGGGATCCAAGAGGCTCCTCACTGAAGTGACTCCAGACAGTTTAATCATCACCCTCAATGAAAGCCTTTCAGGGGATGCAGGAAAATATGAAGTCACTGCCTCAAATGCGGGAGGTACTGCAAAGATCTTCATTATAATTGTTGTGCTGGACAGACCTGGACCTCCTGTCGGCCCTATTGAGGTGGTAGATGTTGGAAAAACCACAGTATGCCTGAAATGGGCTCCTCCAGAGTATGATGGCGGCAGTCCTGTTACAAACTACATTGTTCTTAAACGTGAAACCAGCACTCCTACCTGGACAGAAGTGTCCACAAGCATTGCAAGAAGCTTGATCAAGGTGACCAAACTAACCAAAGGAGAAGAATATCAGTTCAGAATTAAGGCTCAGAATCGCCACGGCATCAGCAACCACATTGACAGCAAACCAGTGATGATAAAACTCCCATACAGTAAGTCGCACCACCTGAATATGTTAATATTTAGCTTTAACAATCCTGTCCCTTTGCTGTTTTGGCATTGGAGACTGGATGGTTAGTTTCATGTAGCGAGGAACACCTTAATTTATATTGCGATCATTTGACCATCATCCACCTGAATGTGCTTCTGTCCATTTCAGCCGTCCCCGGACCTCCGTCTACACCATGGGTCAGCTTTGTATCCAGAGAGAGTCTGACAGTCTGTTGGAACGAGCCGGTCACTGATGGTGGAAACCCTGTGACTGGATATCACCTCCAGATGAAAGAGCGGAGTAGCATCCTCTGGCAGAAGCTCAATAAAACAGCCATCCCAGCAAACCAGTGGAGGGTCACCAACATCAGTGCTGGGAATATGTATGAGTTCAAGGTGGCAGCTGAGAATGCTGCTGGTATTGGAAAGCTGAGCAAGACGTCTGAAGAGGTTCTGGCTATAGATGCGTGCGGTAAGGGTCCATTTGCTTGGACTTTATGGGGAACCACAGCCTTGAGTCATGAAGCCTGACACAGTGAAGATGTTGCTCTCTCCACTGATATACATTATTTTGTATGTTTTTCTTATTTTAATGTTACAGAGCCTCCAGCAAATGTCCGTATCACAGAAATCACCAAGAACTCAGTCACCTTGTCCTGGCAGAGGCCTCCCTATGATGGTGGCAGTAAGATTACTGGTTACAGTGTGGAGAGGAGGGAAGCTTCCAATGGAAGATGGGTGAAAGCCAACTTCTCAAACATCATTGATTTGGGCTTCACTGTGTCCGGACTGAGTCAGGATGAGTCTTATGAGTTCAGAGTGTATGCAAAGAATGGTGTTGGGTCTGTCAGTAACCCATCTCTGATTGCTGGCCCAGTTACTTGCGTTGATGCATGTGGTAAGTTTTTGTGTTTTAATCATATTTAGAAATCCTCTGTGCCATGAGTTTAATTTACTTTGCTATTGTGTCTTGTTCATTCAAAAGGTGCTCCAGTCATTGACCTTCCACCAGAGTATCTGGATGTGGTGCAGTACAAGGCTGGAACATCCATTAAGCTCAGAGTGGGAATCATTGCTAAGCCTCTGCCAAGTTTTGAGTGGCTGAAGGATGAAAAGGAGCTGGTCACCTCCTCAACTGTGGGTATCGAAAGTACAACGGATTCTTCCGCTGTCCTGATCAAGGATGCAACTCGCTTCAACACAGGCACATATGAGATCAAGATCAAGAATGTTTTGGGCTCAGCATCTGCACAAATCAAACTAGAAATCTTAGGTATTAGAGAATTCTGTAATATACTTATGTTGTTACATTTTTTAGTTCATGCGATTTTGTTTAATACCTGTATTTATTTTCTTATATATTCTTTATTTACCCCCTCTAGACAAACCTGGACCTCCCACTGGCATCATTACCTTCAACTCTGTCACGGCAGACAAAATCGTCTTCAGTTGGGAGCCTGTTCCCACCCGTGACCAAGGAGGTTCCAAGGTGACCCACTACATTGTTGAGAGACGTGAGACTAGCCGAGTGGTCTGGTCAACAGTTTCAGACATGCTTGAGAAGACCCATGTCAGCGTCAGCAATCTGGTACAAGGAAATGAGTATGTGTTCCGTGTCATGGGCGTTAATAAATTTGGAATTGGAGAGCCACTGGAGTCTGAACCCGTCATCGCCAAGAATGCTTTCGGAGGTTTTTATAGTCACGTTTGTAATAGCTTAATATTAAT
>CABFOU010013196.1:1143-17132 GCA_900660325.1 Opsanus beta
ACTATACATCCATCCTTGTCATCTTCAAAGGACATATTAAGATAAAATAATTTGAAAGATTCCACGTAAGGTTTAGAGGCTCATTCCGACATCATGCCTGAAACGGTGGCCAGATCAGACTGCAAAAAAGAAAAAGAAAAGAAAAACAAGTTCGTCCCAGTTCGCAATATTGCAAAGAAAATTTCCATGTTAGTATTAAAGTGTAATTTAACTAGATCTCCTATTCAAATATGCATACCGCCAGCAGCTTTTCTACTCATATACCTCAAGTTTGCAAAATATAATTTTTTTAAAACAAATATTTAACTATATTCTTAAAATATTATACCTTTATTGATATAAAATTGTGACTTTTCCCCTGGGACATGACAAATATTTTCTCAAAATCAAATATATGTTTTTGCGACATCATCCTTATGCCGTGTTGTGCATCTCGAATCTTTGAACTCCTTTAGTTTGTTGGCTGGTTGGTATACAAGGCAAGACATGTCTAAGTAGGTACACATGCTGAGCTGGGTTGCTGATTCTGCACCACTCTGAAGGCACTTTATTAAAACTAGACAGGTCCTTTTTAGGTTAGAATAGAAAACATTTCCGATCAAGTAGTGGTAATTTATAGATCCCATCCCCGGCATTATCATTACCCGATTAACATCAACTAAAACAGCGAAACACATAAACGCTACTAAATTAATCATTTTCCCTTAAATGCTGCAATAAAGCTGTTGGAGTAGCTAAGCTTTATTTTGTAGGCCAAGCATATGATGCCAAACCTAATGTGTGAAATTGTTTAATAGACTACTTTCAAGTTAGCGATGAGCTTTAGCTAACGCAGGGAGACATAAACAGTGAACATACAACATTGTAATAATTGTGATAAAAAAAATCTCCAAATTAGGTTTAGTCAAGTGAAGGAGATTGTAATTTAGCCTGTAGATATGGACACGAAAGTGTCTGATGTCTTATTGGTTCATTGTTTTTGAGTAAAATTTGAGCACTTTAAATAGTGGAGGCCCCATATCAATACCTACACGCTAATGCTAACATTATACCTACACGCTCATGCTAATGTTACCCCTGCAATGAGCATTAGTAGGCTATTACATGCTAACACTGAATCATAATATTCCAAGTCATAACATGCCAACACTTAACCATAGCTGTGTTAAATGTTAGATGTTAACGATAACCGTAACAAATTAAAAATGCCGAATAGCATGTGTGTGACTGGGGAGTTAACATGCCAATGTTGTGTTTGTTGGCCTTGTGCATTTTTCTGACACCGTTTCACAAACAACTTGGCACCTATACATTAGCATAGCATAAAATGCATTTACAAAGGCCCATTTTCAATTGTAATATTCTCGAGAACTGCAACAGGCAGTTACAGGGGAGGTGTTTTGTGAGTATTCCCTTGGTCTGGTCTGGCCCTAGACTCGTCCCCCCAGTCTGTAAGATGTCCTCCACAGGAGCCAGACACAACAGACTGGTGGCACGCATGATTTTCAAGTCAGGTCTGGGACCATGCCCTGGTGCCGTGCACTGTTGCACTCGCTGCTACAAGAAACCACTTTGTATGCTTGATGGCAACCACCCAGAAAGACGACATGGGTGTGTCCTTGGCCTTCTCAAGTCAATGGGGTCCTCAACACTGAGGCACCTGTGTGCTGATAATGCCAAGAGAAATGTGCCACATGCACTTGGACACAAGTGTTTGGCGATGCCGATATTTTGCAGGGGAATGAAGATCCAACTCTACGATTGTGAAACTTGGATGCTAGCCAGTGACCAAAGTCAGTCTTTGGTAGGTAGAGTGTTCTTACGCAACTAAAGCTTCAACAAAAGCTGAAAGCATTTGATTTGTTTTAGATTTTAGTAACATGGTACTTGATGATGAAGCCAAAATAGTTACCTTCTACCTTGCAGTGCTTACAGTTGAAAAATTGGACTTTACCTCGCTTGCTTTTTCTTTATAGAAGATATAGTTTTTCCAACGCTCTGAGGTCCTTAATTTCCTGTATAGCACTTAAGGGACAACATAGAATTTTCCACAGTCTAATTTTCCCCTTAAGGCAGAATGACAATGATGAGGGCTTGACGTTACCCCGAGACAGACGGGAAATTTTTTTTAAGAACACCCCAGCTTGTCCATCCATACAAACACTTCACTTTGTGTTGTTTGTGTTTCCTCTCCTGTTGCCTTCACCGGCTGTCTTGATTTTGACCACCTTCTTCATCTGGTATGCAATTTTCTCAGTATGAGGATGATGGTTTTTGGCCTTTAAAAGAAAAAAAAAATGATACACCAGTTAGTTCAATCATACAGATATCTATTTTTAAATATGAATGTTGTCATTAGGACCTACTGGAATGACCGCAATCCTCAACGAATTTCAGGGAGTACAGTTTAGGAGGTCAATAATTCACCTTTTGCGCTCTTGTTTGGAACCAAAGAAAGTCGCCGCTCATCTGAATCGATGCCATATTTTTTTGCTACCACAAGTGAAGGCATGGTATGACAGACCAGAGAGACTGGGGGGTGTAGTTTTTTTGTACAATATGGCTTGTTTTTTCCATGACCCTAACATAAGCACACAATCCAAATGGTCTTCGTGTGATTCTGTAATATTCTTGTTTGCTGCCAGGATAGAAGATCTACCTTCAAAACCTCTCATTTGCCCTCTTATTATTGCTGTAACTACTCAGCTGGCTATATATTAATGTCTTGTGGTCAGGTCCATGAGCTAAACAGTCCAAATTCATCAACCACATTTAAGAATCCCAAGACATTAAATATAGATGCTTTCTCAGACCACTTTGGCTTTAGTTGTCCAATGCGGCGGTGGAGCAGACTGATCATTTCCTTCATCCTTTGAACACTTTTGTGCATGCTTTGTATAGGTGGAAGAGTTAGTTGGTACCCAAGGTAGACTAAACCTTCCTACAGTCAAATGACATATTCCATATACTTTGTGATTGGAAACTCTTCCCTGCAATGGAGTCGGTGAGCAGGCCCGCAAAATTTCTGAAAGTAACTCTGTAAAATATACCATATATTCTGCTCTTAATTTTTAGATTCCAGTAGAAACAGGTGAGGACCGCTCAGGTCAGGTCTGAGAACTTGCGCTGTTGCTGTGCATTGCTGTATCCACCACACCACGGAACAAGACAAGCGGTCCAGTGTACCTCCTATTTTGGATCATATTGGCATCTTTTAATTTTCGCAATGACTATAGCATAATTAAGGACAGACAGGCCAATCAAGTTGCTTGTGAAGCCTTGCTGCTAATCGCTGAGTCTGGTGACCACTAAACCCACTGTTTAATGTACAGTAACCCAAGTTATAGTGAAGACCGTAAAGAGTTTGCATACACAGAAGTAGGTACGAGGAACAGTTGGACTGTATGAAAAATTTGTCACATCATAAAAGAAGAATTAATGTTAGTTTTCTTGTTTTATTTGTTGTTAAGCTCAGTTGAACAGCAAGGATTAATGTGATGGCCATGGTTAAGGTCAGTTTTTGTCTGATATACAAAATAAAACCAGTTAGTTGTGCTGATGTGTATAACCCATTTCCACAAATGCCACATTCATCACTATATGATGCCTTGCAGAATATTGCAGAAAAAAAAACACTTAACACAGCACATGTTTTATAATGGGGTGCCTGAAACAGCTGCCATTTTGTGATAATGGAAAAGTTTACTTTTTGGTGGCAAATTGGAGCTTAGGGTTACGATTTTAGTTTACAATTTTCAGTTACAAATTTAGCACAAGTGGAGAAAGATAAAATGTAATTATACTGTAATTACAATATAATACTATTCTTATAATATTATTAATGGAAGCTTCAAAGTATATACCCAAAGTTATTTATAAAACTTTCAAAATAAATTCAGTAAATAGATTTTATTTGGTGACTGAGACACATCGTTGTATTAGCAAATTTAAATATAATACCTGTATGGAGATAACAAAATGAAATCTGTAATTTTTCCTGTGTTTCAATTATAGAATAATTGTAGAATAATTGAAACACTTGCACGTCAGTGCTTTAAATGTTATAATCTTTATAAGGTCATTATAATGTGTAGATGTTTGATGAAACATCTATGTTTTGAAATAAAAAAAACGATTTTTTACTAATGCAAAAACATGACAGTGTTTTTGTTTTTCTGAATAAAGTGTAAGATCTATATTTTTAATGAATTTTTGAACAAACCATCAAAAGTGTGGCTACTAGAATGAAATTATTTGCACTTAAGCTTGTAATTCACTGAATAAAAACTACTGATGTCTTATATGCCCAATTTTGACCACAACGTCAAATGTTATGAGAGATTTACTTAATAGCATTCCTCTCGCATCAAACTCCTGTACCGCTCTATGCGCCCATGTTCCCAAAAATGATTTGATAATTGTTCATTCACCTAAAATTGTTACTGAGACCCGAAGCTTCAATTTGTTACCAAAAAGTAAACTTTTGCATCAATTTGAAATGAAACTGTAATTTACACCACTCTTGGCATTATTCGGGTAACATTTTGGAAGAAACGCATACTAATTTCTATAAGTTATTATACAAAATTGTTGACTGATAGACCATAGACGGTAGCCTATGTGTGAAAATTTGCCCAGTCAGTTCACATCAGGTCGAGGTTGTGCTGATGCTGTGCGTCGTTGCATCTAACACCTTGTAGAACCTCTTTGGCTTCCTGTTGGCAACCACTCAGGAAATCGAGCAGTTCATCCCTATCTCTCAAAAGTACCCATCTAACAACCACAGCAAGGTGATACATGGGCATCCCCTTGGACTTGTCCTGTCACTGGGGTCCTCTGTACTAAGGCACCTGCACCTTGTGGATTATGTTTAGGAAAACGCGCCAAGTGGCCACTGACTGTTGATGATCCCTTATAATGCAAATAGTATGCTTTACTTGAGTAACTGCTCATTTGGCACAAAGTCTTTTCAACAGTACCCTAGTATTCTCCAGAAAGACCAAATATCTATGCCATATTATATTTGAAAATGAGACATTGTTGAAGGTATAAGAAAAGACTTTTTGAATAGAGGCGATCTTAACATCTAGAAAAATGAGGGGGAGATAAAATTTGTTCAGTAATATATTAAGAAAACACATTTGTGACAACATTAAAAAAAAAAAAACACAGACAATGAGTATCATGTAATTGCAGTTCTAGTTTGAGACCAGTTAGGCTCTCTGTTGCATGTCATCCCCATTTCTTGCAGACTTGGTATAAATGGCCAAACCATATACCACATACTGCAGAACAGGCAGCTCAGATCAGAGTAGAGCTGGATTCGATTCCAGGTCAGGGTCCCTGTCTATGCCCTTGGACAAGATACATCGTGTGCATTGTCCCAGTCGACCCAGCTGTACTGTAATGGGTACTAGGCTTGGCTGGGGAAGTAACCTGGGATGGACTGGTGTCCCATCCGGGGGGGTTGTAGACTCTTATCAATTTCACTCTATTCAATTCAACACTAATGGGCCTCAAGACCTATATAGGACTTAGTTATACTTCATATACTACAAGATGTGGTGCATATTGTCAGACTGAGTGAAGGCAAAATTTAAACGACGTAATCTTAAAAAATAAAAAAAACTTCTAAAGGAGCAGTGCAATCTGCAGCTCCACAACGTGGAACAACAATTCAACAATGCCATTGCCTGTTTTTTATTATTATTATTATTATTATTATTATTATTATTATTATTACACTGCTCCCCCCAGTGGTGATTCATCGGAATTTCTTGATTTTTCTCTCACAGCAGATTCAGGGCAATGGTTTATGATGGAGGCGACCATCATTAAACAAAATGTGGCAAGTAAAAATAATAATGATGCAGCTCCTTGTGGTTTACAGCAGAATTTGCAAGATGAACTCCACATCAGTTACAAGCAGACCTCCTGAGACTACTTGAAATACGATGGTTTTATCATCCAAAGACAGTTTTCTGCTGGTGGTGCAATCTATTCCTTGAGAGTCACCTACGTGGTTTGGAACCCTTTTTGCATCATTAGCAGGCGTCTGAGGTGTTTTGTCTTGTAACCTGAATGACTCACCTGACCGAGCCAGCAAAGGCTAAGTTTGCTTCCACCTGGAAAACAGTTCCAGCTGTGGTGTTTTGTAAGTCAAATTAGTCTTGGTTGGACCAGGTTTCAGTGGCGTTCTTTACCCATTTGGTATCAAGCCAGTTTTTGAAAGAAGTAGCGCACTGACCCTTTCTGGAATCTTCTCATCAAGCCTTAGAGTGAAAGTGCATTACACATCTTTGTTGAAAGCTTATCAGTCAGATTCTGGTCTTTGGACCTCTTGAGCTGATGGAAGATACCAAGACTGTCTTCTTAGGGGACTATGAGTTTCACAATGGAAACTGCTTCAGTGCCTTTAGATCTAAGTATTGTTCCTGTCCACAGTGATGTTTTGCCATGGCTACAGTTGAGACAAGTTGTTTTTTGGGTTTGCCTCCATGTCAGGAGTTTGTTTTCTTTGGAACTTGACAGCAGCTTGTTCTTTCATTGTTGTCACCTTTCTCCTTCTTGAAGTCTGCCTGTTCAGCCATGCCAAGGAGGATCTTCTCATCACTCCACCGCAATTGTCCTTCTCCCAATGTTTTGGGTGGGCTGTAATGATATGGTTTAAGGTACATCCTCTGTGCCCCAACTTTTCAAATTGCTTGATGTCTGTATCTATGCGTTGTCCCACAATTGCAGGTGTGAGATTTCTCCCACCTTGAATTTGATCTTTGAATTTTGATTGATCCGTTATCACTTTCACGGATAGTTTTAAATTTGAATATTGAAACTGTGAATCTTGAAGCAAACTGTGAAACTTTCTTACCTTGGAAAACCTTTGAGTGTCTGGAAGGGTGTCTGTGGTGATTAGTTCATCGCGCTGTGCTTCTCTTTTAGCAATGATGGAAATTTTAAGATGTCTGACAGTGTCTTTTTCTTTCCATCAAGACTTTTGGCATAATTTCTTGCAATCCCATGTAGCTGGTAATGCTGTCATGCATGTCATAGCTTCACTGGAAGGTTTTATGGAATTACCACAGTTATACTAAGGTTTTGCTACAAGTGTGCTATGATGTCTACGGTTCTTCTATGGCTTTTTTGCATACGTCGTATGGTACACATGGGGCATTATGTCGTCACATCATGAGCTAGACTGATGCGTTACATCATCAAACCTTATACTTGGCAATTGTGATCTTCACACACCAGTTAGACTCTGTTATAGACGGTGACCTCCTGGGACGTATACCTGTGAAAATGAGAACTGGGGTTTATAATCCAAATACCCAATAAGAGTGTTTGCCATCTGATTTTCACTAAGCCTGGCAAAATGTTAGTTCTGATGGGGATTAGAAAGTATTATATTTTGTAGTTGTCCGCATAAAAAACTACAACAGTGACACCCTATGGCAGGGGTCTCCAACCCTGCTCCTGGAGAGCATCTGTCCTGCATGTTTTCTAACTCTCCCTGTTTCATTCCCAGGTCATTAACTCTATCAGGTGTGCTCAGCCAATGAAAAGCTAGGAAAACAACAATTTAAAAAAAAAAAAAAAAATCAGGTGTGACTTGAGCAGGTAGGTGTGAAAAACATGCACCCCTGGCCTATGGCAACCCAATTACCCAAATGATTGTTTTAGTATAATGGAGTGCTTGAGGCTCTGAGTTTCACAATAATAATTCATTGAAAAAATGTGATAGTCATCCTGAATGCCCAGCATTCTTTTTTTGAAATTGTAGTCTTTGTAGTTTTCTCTGTACTACTTCTTTCACCTTTAGTGGGTTGTAGGTGTTTCTAGGAATTCATTCTGCAAGTATTTCAATCAGTATCAATAATTTTTTTTTTTTACCAGTGATGTGTGTGATAAAATTGCACATTTGCACAAAAGTTCTTTTGATTATGTTTGACATTTTAAGAAGTAGTATAGCTCAACAATTGAATAATTAATTAAAAGTTGAGTCTGTTCACAGTTGTATTGGAAAACTGCGGGAGAGGCGTTGGCAAACTGGGGCAGCAGTGGCAAAAATGGCCAGTGGTTTTGTATTATTATGATTATTATAAAGGACTCACATTCATAATGCATCATGATCCAATTCCTAACTCATGCATGGCAAGAAAAGTGAGGGTCGTTGAGACCAGTCTCAACTAACTTACTCACATCCTATTTAGACTTTTGTCAAAATTGTGTCTTAGCTTATTCTGTAAAAATAGTGATCCACTTGTCATTATACTCGTACATAAGAAAAAATCTACAAATAGTTACAACCTTCTCCCCTTCGAGCTAAGTCAGATAACATGGGTTAACATAAGCCAGTTGCTTAGGTAGTTAGATAGCTAATAAAAGTTGTATAGCTAATAGTTGCTAAAATCACTTACTTTTAATTTATCCAAACAATTTCATGCAGAAATATCCTTAAATTTTAAACATTAAAGAGTAAATATTCTTACCATTCACTGTGTACACATCAATAGTGATTATGATGTCATACGATACTCTGTCTTAGAAAAACCTACCTAGTCTCCGGACATGTAATTTGCACTGAAAGGTGCATTTCATTTTATTTTTTCAACTTGTGTGTTGAGTATGAATCGTCTACGATTACCATTGGCAGAACAGCGATGGCAACTTTGTTTCTTATAGTTTCGAAAAACCGAGAGCCGTCAAAACACTTAAGTCATATAATCTTATTCCATACAGAGCATAATCTATTTACAATTTGTCTTTCTACCAATGCTAGCAGTTAAAAAGTTAGCAGCCAGTGTGTTTTCGTTGTTATGTTGTTTCCTTTCAGATTGACCGGCAAAGAGTTTGCTAACGCAACCGAATTGGTTATCTCGCGCTCAGTCTTACTAACATATGTTGGCAAGCTAAAGTAAATCTACAAAAGAAGTTACAACTAGAGGAAAACCAATATTGAAAACGCTAGCACTGTTGACTTGCTCAGAATCCATCAAACATGCTTTGTTAAAAACAGCATGTCAACTTGTGTGACTCTTCTTATGGAGTCCATGTTGTGAGATATGTCATCGAGACAATATGTCTCTTCATCCATGAGCCTGCAGTCAATTTGACTTGATCGGTACCACCTAAAGTATCTAACCAGCATACAATCCAGCTTCAGTATACCATGACCACACAAAAATGCACAATCACCATCCCAGAGTAGCAGCTATAGCCAGGTAGGGTCAATGAAGGATTACACAGGGGTCAAATTTTAAAAATGTCCCAGTCATGTTGAAGGACACCACATTATTTGTCTGATCATTAGGATTCCAAAAAGGTATAGTTTGGGCCATGTGTGACAAAAGGTTCTGTAGTTATGGGGTAAAAATGGGGAAAAAGTGGTGACAAAGGTGAATTTCAGTTTGTAAAGGGGTCAAAAATTAAAGTGGCTGTAATTTTGCTAAAAGTTGATGCAAATTATTGGTTCAGCTGATAGGATTAAATAACTGAATAGACTGTTTTGACAGCTTGATTTCCAAAGTAATGGCCAAACATGGAATTATATAAAATATGTATAACATATATTACCATACATTACCATGATAACTAAGCATAACAGATGGTGCAAAGTATTCCTTTTCTAAATCTGAATAATTTTAATCACTTTTTACCACCAGGCAGAGATTTATTCCAGACTTTGTATAAATAATGTCTTCAAAGATCTGAACTGTATGTGAAGGATAGCATGTTTGACACGGCCTTTACAAATAGGATTCAGAAGGATTTGTATACTTGTAAAGAGTTGTTTCAAATGTACAAAGTGCAGTGTTGAATGTTAACTGGTTAAAAGGCATTTAATGCTTTTTTTAAGTGATCATATTAGACAGTTGTACCTGCATGTGGTTTTATCCCATGGATGAGCAGGATGTTTCAATGAAAAGCGCACACACTGAATGTGTGTTACTTTTATTTAATGGTAATCTGTCACAGCCGATAGGCTCCTGACTAATTTACTGAGTCGTGATGAGTAGTTTTTTTTTTCTCTCTCTTTTGTATCTCCAGTTTGGAGTTTCACTCTGTATCACTGTAGTTTTGTAAAACTACGGAAACATTCTTGAATTAACTATGTTCAGAACTTCCAACAAAACAGGATTGCTTTCTAAAGGTGTTATAGGTTGTAAGTAATGGCTGTATTTTTGTTTTTGTTTTTTTACCACAAGCCTGGGTACAGATCCTGACTCCGTGTCCATTGTTACAGAATGGTGCCTTTGGATGTCTAAATTTACAGATAAATTAAAATGTGAGACCCATAACTCTAGGTTGGAGGCAAATTTTAGTTGTCAGGCATTGAACTGTGAGTGTACTATACTCATGGTTTAAGTCACAGATCTCATTTGTAATTGCGATACAATGACACTTGAAAAGTTGGCTTAGCAATGAATAAGCCATCTGGTTTATAGCCAGAATTTTTTTGAAACAAAGTCTTCCACTACAATAAATCATCATGTCTAGAGTTGCAAATCTTTAGAAATTTATTTTCTGCATATCTTTTAAATAACTTTAACAGCAAGTGGTCCACTGTAGGGGTTTTAATTGATGAATCAAAAAGTTATATAAAACATAAAGCAGTATTCTGCAGGAATTACAAAATTCAGACAATTTTCATAATTTAACAATCAAAAAGTTCTTTAAAGAACACCTATTACTGGCGAAAAACTTTCAAACTCAGTTTTTCCAACTGCACATATTGCATTAAGACAGGTAGAATCTCTATTTTATTTCTATAAAAAGTTATAATTGTTATAAGAGATAGATTTCAGTTTTTATTCAGGGCCCCATTTTTAGTAGGCCAAAACTCTATGGCATTAATCTGGGTTAATTGAGAAGCTTTGGCCATATTTAATGATCTAACTGTTGAACCAGTTCCATCTTGCTTTTAAGAGCAAGAAAATAATTAAAAACTTAAGCCAAGACTTCCAGAACAAAATTTGGATCTCCACAAATAGGTTCCTCCTTAGGACCCATCTCGAGAAGATTCCTGGGACCACGACCACCTGTACACTGTAGGAGGAGGCCCAAATTAAAACCCAGGAATCTAACTTTTGTTTTGGAAATCCAACAGAACCATGGCCTGAAAGGCTGTCCACCAAGGAGGAAGCCATTCATCCAAAAGGGACATGTAATATTTCTAATGAAATATAAGCAGCCGGGGAAAACTGAGCTTGGAAGTTTTTAGTGAACGTGTATGTAAACTTATGTCCATGACTGTGTAAATATGTCTATATAGATGCTGTCATCCAGTTAGAAGATAGACAGAGGTTTCTTCAAAATCAGTTGGACTTCTAGTTTAGTGTTTAAAATGGTTCACCACTCATCCAAGTGGTTTCTCCAGGCTAAGGTGAACTGAGGTGTTAACCCCAGATTTTACTTATCAGAGAAAGTCTCTGTTGTTAACTAAACAAGATCAGGTGGCACCACAAAACGGCCCTTGATCCTGATTTGTAACTACTCAGGCAAGCCATCAGTCAGTCCTCCTGACCTTCCAAAAGTAGCTGTCTATTTTCCACAGCCAAGTGATACTCTACATTGGCATCCCTGTGAACACTTCCATTTGCTGGGATCCTCAGCACTGAGGTGCATGCATACTTGATCATGCTCAGGTAAACAAGAGACATGGTTGTAGTTTTCCATTTGCATTCCTTCTCAGTGCAAGTAGTACACCTCACCTGGATCTCCCCAAGAAACAGCTCATTTGACGCAAAGTAATTACAGCAGTACCATAAGATTTGCTGGAGAGCCTTGCTACCAAAGACTTCCAGCCATGTGTTTGGTCACTGGTCACCATTCAGTTACTCAAAATAGTCAGCGACGGGTGACTGCTTCACAAAAATGTAATACATTTTGTGACAGTATCACAAAAAAACAAGTGAGACATGGGTCCTTAGTCTTTGAGATTAAGAGATGCCTGGGAAGAATTTATGGAGTCATGAGGTCACTTGACAGAGGAGTTGATTGATGCTAATACCACTGCAGGAGAATGAAGGTCAAAGTCTTGAGGGTCCCGGTGCTTCTCATCTTACTGTACAGTTATGAGACTTGGACACAAATTTTTGGTAGTAGACTTTTGTAGTAGGACTCTTCAGAGGATCTGTTGGTACCGCTGGAATGACTTTGTCAAATGAACAGTTACTTTGGGAGACTCGGATGAGGTGTACTACTTATAATGTGAGGAAACAGCTCCTTATGTCCATGTGACCATAACAATTGGAAAAGTCCAAGGACTTGTCCACCTATGCTGATGTAGCTGTGACAGCTACATCAGTTTGGGATGTGAGGATGGACCGGCTGTCTGCCTGGCTTATTGCTATCCAGGACCCAGGGCAGTTCTGTAGTGTGGTAGATGTGGTGACATGAGGCATCGGCTCATGGTCCCATACCCGACCTGACCTGACCTGGTTGAGCCCGTCCTTTGGAGTTGTTAACGTCACCTCACCCAGAAGTGGGTCAAGGGTTGTGTTTTCCTTACGGAATGTCGAAAGTTATGCTTCCTGAGGAGCGACAAAACTAACATGTTTGAGTTAGTACAAAATGACAGGGAATTGCAGAATAACCATAATGTTCTTCATCGTCACATACATCCACTGTGCTAAAAGATTCCCCGTCGTCATTGAGAATAAAGTCAACCTGTTCTGAGAAAGTTTCAATTTTAAGACAAGTTGCAATCGTTTAAAAAATACTGTATTTTGTTTTTTCCTCATAACAGTGTGGCTATTCACTGATCACTAATACATGGTCATAAAAAGATTTTCAGTTTTAAGTGGTCATATTGTGACAGAAATGTCACTATTTTCACAATGAAGTTGAAGGTGTAGTCCCCTTCAGTTTAATGCAAAAATGTAGTATTTCCTGTTGGAATCCAGTTATTACAAAATACCTTTATTTCTGAGGTATATCACAAAATTAGTTTTCATTTCTGGTATTTATAGAGTTTGTAGACAACATGAAGTAGGAAACACGTGTGCCAGGTTTGAAGTTCATGCTGCATTTGATGGAAACTAAGAATTTGTAATTTCCTACTTCCAATGAGGAAAAATGTATATATAGTGTGTAATAAAGCTATAACAAAACATAAATCTCCCCAATTCCTAACACCAATGTTAGTTAGCTGATACAGCATACATGCGTGGGTGTTTTCTCAACTGTCCAGCAAAACTTCCATTTCATATACATCCAGATTTTATCCTGAGTTCTTCCCAACATGATGACTGTTTGCTTATGTTTCGTAGCTGTGTCTGTCGCTTTCTTTTCTAATTTTATGTCTCTCTTTTTTGTCATTTTCAGCTGCAATTGAAGGTCTATAAATATTTCTTCGGCTCCATGATACTAACATTGACCAAATTTGCCCCCCACGACATCTTTTATGTTACCACAGAAACTGTCATAGTGTCTTGTTGCTATATTTTAACCCATGTGGGTCAAAATTCTAAAATTTTTTCAGACGGGGTGAATTTTGTTCATAATGGTGATATAAGATTGTGAATCCTTTATTTGAATACTAAGGAACAAAATTATAGCGGTGCAGAAGAAAATCCTTTTTCATGACATATATGTAAAAAAAAAAAGTTGAAAGGGACTATACCTTTAAGGGGAAAACAATATGTCTTCATCTTTAAGAACGGATCAATAAAACAATAATAAAATAAGCATAATACACTCACTTATTTGGTGATAGAGTGTAATATACCCATAAATCCCGATAACCAGAGGCGTATTGTTCTGTGTTGCAGAAGCAGCAGGTTTCTAGGCTTATGTCATGTGACTCCTATATGCAGTAGAGAAAAACAGGATGGCGCTTATTCAGTGTCACTGTAGTCTTTAGTGTAAATGTGTATTTGAGTTAAAAATCATCCCTTTTCTTGTATGCAATAGTCCCGTAGTGCACAAACATGAACACGAAGGTGAGGTCATCAGGGGGTTGAATGTGACACTAAAGTGAACTATTGAATGATTTTTTTTATGTTACTTACAGCACTTTGTTTAAGCAAAATGTGATAATTGTATACTTTGTATACACGTGAAAAAACTTGTATGAAAACATTGTGCTGTGGACCTTATAAGCATTATAGGGTAAAGTATTACTGTATGTTTTATGAATTACTGTACAAGCCATTGAGTTAGCGAGAAAAGCAGCATGCACTTTAGTTGTCTTTGGCAATAACGGATAAACTCCCATCTTCTGTTAAGTAGCACCAACGTCAGTGGAAGTCATCGTGTTTGGAAACGGTTATGACGGTTCATTTGAGTAACGCCTTTCTCTGTCAGCTTCGACGGTGTTTCTACTAAGCTGAAGCATTCCATAACGTGACGTGTACAGATGTATGTCGTCAACTTAAAACATCATTGAAAAGATAAAAGTATATTTTATTGTCAAAACTTACTGACAGCTGTATGGGTAATGCAGTGAAATATTCTCAAAAATTAACACTGTCTTGCATGGAAGCCTGTTTCCTTCAATTTTTAAAATTGTAATGTGTAAATTGTCACATATTTATAAGATATTGTCACAACTATTGGAGCAATGAGTGCCTCATAATTAAGAGATGTTCAATTAGGGACTCTCTTAATTATAATTATCCCATAATCATGAGATCATGTGACGGGCAAAGTTTTTTCAAACTGGTTGCAACAGGCTTCTAAAGTTTTGCATAAGTTAAGATGTAGAAAGTAACTAGTACATTTGCTTGACTAGCTTTTAACTACTGATACTTTGTGTATTTCCATTGTGAGACCTGATACTTTTATCCTTCATTACATTTCAGAAGGAACTGTTGTCCTTTTTTCTCTATTTGCCAGCTGTAGTTACTTACTTTTTAAGAATAATGTAACATTTAAAACATTGCGTTCATAAAGTAACATGCTGCTAGAGTCAGCTAGCTGGTGCGATGTTAGAAATATGTAAGTTAGACTTTCATTTCTACATGTACTCAAGTGATGCGAATCTTTCTCTCTGCTCATTAAAAACTTCAGTTTCATCTGGTGGTGTTTTGTATTTTTTCATCTGTCCAACTGGTCCTGTTGACACCCACTATTTGATTTATTTAAAACTGTTTTATCACACTAATTTACTAGCAACCGAACTATGCACGAGCTAGCTATCTAGTGCTGTGCTAGCACAGTGCCCTTTGTGCTAGCTTAAGGCTAGCACAAAGGGCACTGCGGTTAGCACAACCGCTAACTCCACTGTGTGTTGTCAAAAACATTACACGCGTAAACATTACACGCGATTGTATGGTCATGACACACAAAAGTCTTTCATATAACCTATTAAACAGATTTTGTGTAATTAATCGTGTTACAATGTACCTGATTTTTGAGACTAAAGTACAAGTGTGCTTTCTTTATGTGAGCTTTGAATTTATTATGTAGCTAGCAGCCGCACTAGCAACCCGTAGATTTTACACAAATTTTCCAGGGTCAAGTTGAGGTGGAATCCCAGATGTTCTTCTCTGACATAAGTGCCCAGCGGATCCCAAGACCTCACCAGACCAGGAGAGATATACTTGAAAATTAGTTTTGCAGTTTTGGCCCACATTTTATTACTGTGGATTCTTCTTCTTCTTTCAGCTGCTCCCGTTAGGGGTCACCACAGCAGATCAATCGTTTCCATCTCACCCTGTCCTCTGTGTCTTCCTCTCTCACACCAACCACCTGCATGTCCTCCCTCACCACATCCATAAACCTCCTGTTTGGCCTCCCTCTTCTCCTCCTGCCTGGTGGCTCCATCCTCAGCATCCTTCTCCCTATATATCCTGGGTCCCTCCTCTGCACATGTCCAAACCATCTCAATCTCGCTTCTCTGACTTTGTCTCCAAACCAGCCCACCTGAGCTGTCCTTCTGATATGTTCATTCCTAATCCTGTCCATTCTCGTCACTCCCAAAGAGAATCGCAACATCTTCAGCTCTGCCGCCTCCAGCTCCGCCTCCTGTCTTTTTGTTAGTGCCA
>CABFOU010014329.1:1924-12999 GCA_900660325.1 Opsanus beta
AAAAAAAAAAATTTTCCAGTTGGAAAAAAAACCCCCTTTTATTTTCCCCCCTGTGCTCTCAAAACACCCTCGGGAATTTTTTTTTTTTTTTTTTTTTTTTTTTTTTTGTATGGTATTACCCAAAGTTGTTTATTTGCATGCTGGAGCAAATTTAGACAAGAAAGATTGAAACTGAGTAACAGCTCGCTCCGTGATTGCTTTAAGGAAACACACACGGCTCTGACTCGCTTGTTAAGAAATGAAATATGCATAAAATCAATACGACTTATGTGTATTGTAAATCATTCCTGAGGTAAACAAGAATCGCAATGAAATAAATGAAAAGACTGAGTGAATAATACCAATAAAATCCACACTAATGATCTCGTGGAGAAAGTGAAAATATAAGGATTGTGTGTGTCTGTCAGAGAAAAACAAAGCAACAAATAAGACAAACATGAAAATTACAAAATGTGTTGCTGTACTGTAAAGTGATTGCAAACAAACTCAACCTGACAGGTCTATAATCTTTTTTTTTTTTTGACAACAGCTACAAAGCTGGCTGATTACAGTAATGCAAACAGCTGTTTATCGAGAAGAATGTAGATGCATACACAGATAAACCCAGAATATAAAGTTAAATAAGGAACTTTTTCTTTTCTTTTCTCACATTGTCACCATAACTTATATCACTATTAACACTGTTTACACAAATTCCTCAAAAGCTTCAGCTTAAAATGCTATTATCCACTTTTTTTAGTTTTGGCAAGAATAGTCTTAGTACCATTATGATTTTTTCTCATAAAGCAGTGATTGATATGTGGGAAAACGAAAGAAATTCAAAAAGAATTGTGTTGATCTGAACTGATCACAATGGTTTGTTTTTTGTTTTTAGCCTGCCAACAGTTGTCAGAGGCCTTTTGTGTTTTCACCTGCACACATATTTCAGTGTCTATTAGCAAAATATCTCAAAAAGCAATGAAGGATTTTTAACCAAATCATGTACATTTGTCAAGTCCCAACTAAGGATGAACCCATTAACATTTCATGCTGAAGGTTCCAAGGTAAAGGTCAAAAATGTTTGATAAATATTAATAGATGGTGTTGTTGGAGCAGGGGTGGTGGCCAAGTTGTTAAGTGTGCATGCTTCCAGTGCAAAAAGTTCCCGGTTCAAGCTCACCCTCCCCCTGCCCGTTCTCCATGTAATGTGGAGTTGTGCCAAGTCAAGATGATTATCCACCTCCAATCTGCTGTGGCAACCCTGGGTGAAACAAGGGAGAAGCCGAAGGGACTTACTAACAGATGGAGGTGTTGCTCTAAGGCTTGTAACTCATGAATGAGAGGCAATAGACCTATGGTTACTATTATACATGAACAGGAAGTCATAAGTGGCCTTTCAAAATATGTCATCACATTTGACTTTGAGTGACACTGAATGTCACAATCAAGGTCACTCAAATTTTAATTGTTTACAGTGGGTGAAATGTGCCAGATAGGCACATAGTTCCTATTACACATGGACAGGAAGTCATATGTAGGCTTTCAAAATATACCATCAAATTTCACCTTAAGTAACTTTGAAAGTCACAATCAAGATCATTCAAATTTTGACTGTTACAGTGGCTAAAACATGCCAAATATGCCTATAGCAACTATTGGACACAGATAGGAAGCCATGTATGGCTTTTCAAATACACCATCTAATTCAACTTGAGTAGTGTTGAAGATCACAATCAAGATCATTCAAATTTTGACTGTTACAGTGGCTAAACATCACCAGATAGGCTCATAGCTGCTACTAGACATGGATAGGAAACGCTGTGTGGGCTTTCAAAATATGCCACCAAATTTTGATTGTATATCGTTGCAAAAGTGTGACGGAAAGGACCATAGTTCATTTTAGACACAAGTAGGAAGTCTTGTAAGCTTTTAAAATATATAATCTGATTTTACCTTGAGTGACCATGAAGGTCATAATCAAGGTTTCTCAAACAATGATTGTTTACAGTGGTGGAGCGGTGCCAGATAGTAACTATTACTTGTGGATAGGAAGTCATATGTGGGCTTTGAAAATATACCATTGACCTTGAATGACCTTCGAAGGTCAAAACATAGGTGGTGGATTTTGCGTTTGATAGCGCGTCCCTATCTAGTTCTATTTCTGCGGTTCCTCTGTGAAACATCATACTCTTGGTTCACTTAATACAGTGTTATGTCAGCCAAATGGCACCTTTTCCATGTGAAGCTCCTTAATCTTAATGAGTTTTAAAAATACTTTCCATCTTTTTATAATCATCAGTGTTTGAAATATTGATGCATAGAATTCTTTTGACCTGATATCCTGATGATCAACCTTAAGGCTTAAGCCGGACTACAGTAGTGGGTACAAGCTTACGACCAGAGAGTCATACGTTCAATTCCCCCTATCAGACAGAAAAATCACTAAGGCGCCCTGGAGCAAGATTTTTAATCCCCATTTTGCTCCCGGTGTGGAGCTGAGTGTCTTGCATGTCAGCACACTGATAATGGTGCATGCGTGTGTGTGTGTGTGTGAGTGAATGGCTTACTATGAACTATCACCATATAGTGGTTTGAGCTGATGCATCAAATGGAAAAGCACAATAGTGATGCAGTTTATTTAATATTTTGTTGTTACAAATTTTAACTTGTTTTTCATACATTCATCACAGCCGTTCTGGAGAATGAATGCATGAACATGATGTTAACACCTTCTTCACATGAGCTGTCCATGGTGCTGATCTGACACACACATCATAAAAAAATGCGCAAAAATACTTAAAAGACTGTGTGTGTTTCTCCAGGTAAAATGGGAGTTGTGTCAGGAAGGGGGTCCGGCTAAAAACTTGTGCCAAATCCCAATGTGGATCTGTGCTGGATCCGCTGTGGCGACACTGAACAGACAGGAGCAGCCACAAGGACAACAACAACAACATATATAGTTTGGGAAGCTTGGCTGTGGGCCATCACCTCTTCGTGAGTGTCTTGGTGGCTTCCCTCACTCATCTCCTTCTTGAACAGTCATTCAGTTTTTGACAACTGCCGACTCCAGACAAATTTCCCATACAGTACCATACTCTTTGTATTTCTTAATGATTCATATAATGAGTTCCAATAAGTTATTATTATTTATTTAAGGGCCCTGAATTGGGTCCATGTTCGGACCAGAAGCTTCTCTTTCATGGATGGCCCTAAATTTTGTGTTCTGCTATCAAGCTTTGACAAAGAACATAAAAATACTACATTTGAGTTATTTCTCAGCCTCCATTCAACATCGTTTTCTCGAGCTGCACATTCTCACTGCTCTTTGTGTCATTCAGATGATGATTTGTATCACCAAGAAATAATTAAATCTCACGCAGACCGTTCTGGATATGGTCGGTCGCTTGAATTAATGCCAACATTATGTAAAATTACATCAGCCGGGAATATAAGTGTCTAACTCTCATTTCCAATTAAACTCAATTTCCTACATATTAAGCAGTGAAGTTAAGCTGCGGGCGGCAGAGGACGCATTTCATCACAGCTGGAGTACTTTCATCCTCCACAGCACATACAGTATATGCAAAGAAACCACTAAACCCTTCTAGATTTTAGTCTTTTGAGTACAAAAAACAGGAGCCACAGTAAGTTTCTCTTCATCTGTAAGCTGATTTAAGGCTCACTAACGGCTTAGCTCTCCCTTATGAGTATCAGCCGCTGTGCAGATTCAGACGACACCAACTTCCCTCTCACTGTCACCCATCTTTGTGCTTTTGATGCAAAGATGTGCACTTTCAGCGCCGGCTCCACTCTTAAAATGTTGCCACAGCAACACAGGCATTACAAACATATTATTTGTCAGTCCAATGCACTTTCCAAGCCCACACTTCTTCATATATAGCGGATACACAAAAGTCTATACACCATTGGGCTTTCACATTTTCTTTTCAGTTTTTATTTTGTCATTTGGAAGAAAAAAAATCAAGTCTTCACTATATTATTATTATTATTATTATTATTATTATTAAAATTATCCTTTTTGAACAACAACAACAAAAAAAAATAATAATAAAAAATAATCTCTACTATATGATATAAATTTTAAAAATAAAATGTGTTAAAGCCCAAGGGTAGATACACAAAAGTCCACTATTGCACTATTCTCATTTATCCATCAAGTGATTCTCAAAAGAAAACTTGCTGTGAAAGCCATGATTTACTTGTGCAATAATAAAGAATAGAGCTGCAATAATGAATTGATTATTAACCAATTATGACATTGATTTTGGTATTTCATTCATTGTTTTGAGGTTTTTTTATGTCTGAAATTCTCTGATTTCAGCTTCCGAAATGTTACCGAAATTACTCGTTTCTTTATTCCACTCTGACAGTAAACTGAATGTCTTTGGGTTGTCCAAAACAAGACATTAAAAGGAGTCATCTTGGGTTTTGAGAAACACTGACAAAATTGTTGACCATTTTCTGACATTTTATGGACCAAACAATTAATGAATTAATCCAGGAAGTAATTACCAGATTAACTGATAATTGGTAGTTGTAGCCCTATGGAATATTTTAGGATTCTACTTTAATCAGTAGACTAAAAAAAAAAAAAAAAAAAAATTGATTAATTGATGAATCATAAAAATAACTGAGAGGTTAATTGATTACAAAAATGGTCATTAGTTGTAGCCCTAATAAAGGGTGCCATTACTAATGCAAGGATTATTATTTTTTATTTAATTTATTGCATGTAGATATTATTCTTACTTTGACATTAAAGAGGATAATTTTCACAGTTTTAATATACAGAAACCTGATTTTTAAATTATTGATTGATTTATTGATTGATTAATTTGCAAAATGGTATGAATAAATACAAAAAAATGTAAAAGGCCAAGGGTGTGTCGACTTTTTATATCCATTGTGCTCTTCCCAGTGATTCACATCTACGATATGTCTGCGCTGGTAAAAAGTTATTATGGATATTTGAGGTTTCCATGGAATATTTCATGGCTGGAGGTGAGATTACAGCAGGTGAGTATGTGTTTGTGGGGAAATATTTCATGCATGTGAAAGACAAAGTCTGTCTGTGAAGAATCTTAAATCTAAGAATAGCCTGGTTTTTTCTAGTTGGATGTGCAGAGAGCAGCACCTCTCCTGGGAATGAATGCAAATGTTGTTGGATATATTTCTTTGTATCTTTGCCGTCTTCAGAGTTCCATCTATTGTATATTATGCATCAGCCTTTCTCCTGTCTGTTTGACATCCAAAACAACAGCACTGAATGAACAAATGTCTACAGAGGCTGCTGAAGACACTGACTGCTTGTCATATTTTTTTTGCTTTTATACATTGTTCGGAATAGAATGGATGATTTTTTCCAAGGAGGTGGCAAACTGTCTCTGAAGTCTGGAATATTTAAAAAATAAAACAGAAATAACTAAAAAAGGAGAATCAGAAGTTGGTGCACAGTGGTGCGGTACAACTAGCAAATGTGTTGCATTTGAGAAAGTTACAGTTCTCCCACCTTAAAGGAAAAACAAAAAAACAGTAGCTGCAAAGTTCTGCTGTATAGATTGTGCACCACAGGGGGCAGTAGTGCAGTGCAGACAGGATGCCTACCAACACTCTACAAACACAATTAGGGTGAATGACCTTTACTGTGTGTGGTGTTACCTGTCTTGCTCTATCGTTGTGCTCACCAATGACCTGAAGCAATCGCTGAATGGTTTCGGTACTTGGTCTCTTGGGAGGATCATTGAGTACTACTGGAATGACTTCATATCAAAGGAGCAGTTCTTAGAGAGACTAAGATGCAGAGTGCCCCTTACATTGTGAGGATGTGTAAACTTCAACATTTTGGCCACGTGGCATGTTTCTCTGTGCATGATCCATCCAAGCGGTGAACGTCGATGGCCTCACATGAAGCCCGACCGGAAGAAGAAAAAGTTATAGGTCCTTGATTAGCCGCTTGAGACTGGGTCCAAAACAGAGCATATTCCCATAGGTGACCATGTTAAAATGTCCAACCTTAGAGCAGAAATAAACATGTTTACAGCCTGAGACAAAAAATGCTTTTGGTCTCTGTAAATAGTTTCCTCCTCCATGACAACTGTACAGGGGGTGAATAAAGCTCTGTAAAATTAGGGGCGTGGCCACTTTGAGTGACAGCAGCTCAGCTGAATGTCTCTGCCTCTCGTAGCATCTTTATCTCAGAGGCCGCTCGATGTGGCTGCTAGCTGTTGTGGAGGCTGTGCCTATCATTTGGAGTATTTTATTACAAACACCTGGAATAATATGGTTTGTTGTGTGGTGAAACGTCCAAACGGATCTTCTACGATTTCCCTGCTGGAATTTTCACGCTGAATGAAACTCTCGTTTTATGTAATGTTGTACGGTAATGGTGTTAGCACTTTTACCAGCTGCCTGATCTGTGCGGTCCCTTTAATGCACGTTTACTTAGAGAATCAGCAGCACTGTTAATGTCCACACCAAAGCAAATCATTATGAGGACCACCGCGCAGTGCTTAGAAATATGATTTAATAAACACACCCGAACCAAGGTTAGCCTGTTAGCTTAGGTGGTTGGACTTGAAGAGAAGGGCGTGCTCAGGCTTCTTTCATCACACACTGAGCCATGCACACTCCACTCCTCTATGCATTAACAAGTTCATTGTGCTTCTGCTGTCAAGATGGTGACACCCAGATGTGGGCTTCATATCAGCTGTTCCGGATCTCTGTAGAAAGCCTATGGGTGACGTCAGCGTGCAGGTGCCTCAGTCCTGAGGACCCCAGTAGTTGGAGAAACCAATGGGGACGCCAATGATTCACCTGGCTGCAGCAGAGACATGGTTATTTTAGACATGTGGGGATGGACCAGTTGTCTGCCTGGGTGGTTGTCAATCAGGACCCAAGACAGTTCTGTGGTGTTGTGGATGCAGCAAAGTGCTACAGCAGTACATGTTCCCAGACTTGACTTGACTTGTAACTTAAATGAAACAACATATAACAAAGACAAATACTAATTGCATCTGGTCAGCTTTGATGTACCAGATCGATCAAAAGAGCAACTTTGTTTTGCCTATGTAATATCCCATAGTTGTGGATGATTAATGGATGATGGATAAATTATCAACAAAATGTTTGTGGCAATTACGAGACAAAATATACATACAATGGGAAAAGAATGGGAAAGGAAAACTTAGATTAAACAATTCATAGAACATGCCAAAAAATTTTGTGTGGACCACAAATTAGTGATGCTAACTCAGAACACTGATACAAAATGTTTCTAAACCTGTTTTGAACATTGTTCTGTAGTCTGTATCTTAAGGAAGACACCACAAGCTGTGCAACATTAGGCCTCAGTCCTGTAGTCAGTCTAGGGTTTAACATAATAAAAACTGCAACAGAATTTTTTTTTTCACTTGGATATTGTTCAGGGGTACCTCTTCAATGATATATCAAAAGTTCACCAAAATCAAGTTGGTGGAAGTGGGACAATGGCGGTCATCTTTAAAAAAAAATGGCCATCCGTATCTCGCTATCTAACAAATCTTTGATAAATCATCAACAGTTAGCCAGTAATTACAATGAAACCAACTTTATTTCAGTATTTACTATGGTTACAAAATTTTTTTATGCTTATTTTTTTTTTTTTTTATTCAAGCATATAATGTTTTAACTGAAACATAATATATCTGAGAATGATAGATTTTCTGGGTTTTCATACGTTTCCATTCTTTGACAAGACAAAAGCTCTTTTTTATTACTTGAAGTGGTTTATCCAATTTAATACAACTGTTTGCTGTTAAAGACCTTTGGATTTGAATCTCATAAGAATAAGTATTTTATAGACATATTTTTCACGTACATGTCTACGAAATGCAACATGACCCAGTTTCTAGATGGGGAAGGTTGTGCTGTAAATTGAATAATTGAATAAGATATTCAAACATACTTCATCTCCGAGAACATTTTTTGTCTCTCGTATGTCCCAAACTCGCCGTTTGAGTTTGTCTTTGGTTCAGGCTTGAAGTAAATGCTTTGCCCACTGGGGTCGGCATGGTAGCAAAGGAGCACCAACAAGTCAGTGTCATCTCCTACTAGTACAGTTTGTCTTGTCTTTGCAGATTCGAGAGCCGTTTTTACAATCAGTAGATCTGCATCCCATCTGCATGGAAGACGTCACAACCTGCTGCCTCCAACTTCTCACCCAGCAACCTGATAAATCTCTGCTTGTTCACCTTATTTGCTAGGAATTCATTCTTCTTGACCTTTACGACCATCGGTGGTGTCAGTGATACTGTAACTCCCACAGCACCTCCGGCTCTTCTTTGATGGGTAGCATCCTTGATGGAGGGACCATCCTCGTATCCATCAAAGATGATGCATGCCTTCTTGTAACTAGATGTAACATATTTCAGGTACTGGTCGCAGATCTGCTCAAAGGTGCTTCCTCGTTGCCAGGGTATTCAGTGCAAAAGCGCTCCTCCATCCAATACATTTTGGCCATCAGACAACTTTCGATCAGATGCCTGAACTTCAGATGAGAGGTCCCAAAGTGCATCAGCCAATGCTGGCTTGTTTGCCTCGTGTGGCAGACCTGATGGATCAAAGAGTGATGGAGGGTGACTGCAGAGTTCGTACTGAAAGTAGGCCTCCTGGTCTTGTAGCGATTCATTGTTGGCTAGGATACTAAGCCTCTGGAACAACAGCTACGGATCTGTTTGTATTGTTTCATCACTGTCAACGATGGCAGTCCTTGACGCCAGTGTCACTGCCTGGTCCTTTCTTTTGAATGAGAAGTCACCAGCATTTTTTCCTACCATTGAGTTAATGATGGTTTCACCAAAACCTTTGCCCCGGTCTACATTGACGTTTGCATCTGCAGTCACACCACTTGCAATGCTGTGTAGGGATGGGTCATCACTGAAAGGATCATATGTTTTAAGAAATCCGATGACTTTCATGGAGTCCCTCAGATCTCTGTCTTTCCTGGCTTCTGTGGCTTCGCTGTTTTAGTTACTTGTGTGGTATCAGACACCAGTCATTTCCTGCATTGCAAATTTGACTTCTGAGCATGCTGGCATCAAGAGTGTCCACACTAACCATTGAATTTCACCCATGCCTCTTCCTCGGGTGAGCCCTCCACATGTCTTTACACTACTCATGAGCACTTGCTCAATCACAAGATCTGTTGAGAGGCCTCCCTAGTAGTGATCACTGCATCAGACAACATGGAAGCCCTCCTTCAACTTACTGTACACTTCAGGATGGATTTCTGGGAGAGCATCCATTTTCTGAAGGTAAAGATAAGCAGATTCGGCATCGAGGTTATGCCCGGATGCGGCAAAGTAAGGCAGCATCTTTCGTAGTGCATCCAGATGCAAATTCCAATTGTCTATGTGCTCAGCTTTGATGAATCTCATGAGAACCTTAACCATGTCCATGTACTGTATCCAAAGTGTCGCTGTCCTCTGGTTCAGTAACTCGGCCTTTATTCCTTCCAATGTTGTGCCAATTCTTGAGATGGCTTGGGAGGACAAGACAACATCAAAGGACTCCATCTTGCCTTCTAGCAGATCCTTTGATAGCCTTTGTACTTACATCAAATCATCATTCTCCAAGATTTGATTCTCTGAATCAGAGATTGCATCTGCACCTTACTCCTGGCTTGGCAATGACATGCTGTATGCTCTGGCAAATAGAATTACACTCAGAGCTGCATATACTATCAGATGTCCTCGAATGGCTCTTGCCTCTGGCCTTACCACCAAGCATATGCCTAAAGGTGTTCTCTGCATATACAAGCATATACTTCCTGCAAACCTGAGCCAGCCATCTGATGACCTATTGACCCCAAGAAGCTCATCTGAATGTGGTATCCACCAAGTCTCAGAATGGCGGCTTTCAAAGAACTCGAACTGGGCTCCGTTTCTACTATGGCTGTTCCCTTGTACCACAAGGGTTCGCTATCGTGCGCTATGGACATCATTTTTTTAAATCAGTCTGCAGATTTTTCACTTTAGAACTTGCATTTTACTTTATTTAGGAAGTTTAAATGTTATTCCAGGTGGGCCACAACTGATAATTACCAAAATTATTTAGAATTTTTAATTATCAGGATAATCATAATTTTTCAGAATGAAAAACTTGGGAAAAAAGAAAAAAGAAGGATATTACAATGTAGCCTGTGTTTATTTCATCAGAATAAACTTGGTTTTATCTGGGTCTCTTGCTTAATGTTAAAGAATTATCAGAAAAAAAAAAAAAAACTAAGCAACATTGGGTTGGCAAGAACAGGTGGCCATCTTTAAAAATGGCTGCCATTGACCTATTTCCACCAAGTTGATTTTGGTAAACCTTTGATATGTTATACAGCAGGTTTTTCTGGTCCATATCCCGCCAAAATAAATTCTGTTGCAATTTTTTCAATGTTCACCCCCTAAATGAGCTAGATTGACTGGCCTACTGCCACCAACTGATATGAAACAAATGCTTCAAGCCATTCTGGTTGATTTGCTCCCTCTTGTGTTCAAACATATAAAAACACAAATGAACAAACTGCACCTATCTTGAATTACATGTTTCAAGGGTGGAGTTAGTACAGGGTCTGTACGTGCACATTTTTTTTTTTTGTTTTTTTACAATATTCTGTTGAAATAACTTCATTGTAAGTTATTACTTCTGCCAAGGACGTAATAAAATCATCTGCGTTCATTTATTTATTGATTTATGTGTCTGCTTTAGCAGGATTACGTCAAAACTGCTGCACGGATTTTGACAAAATTTTCACCAAAGATAGATATTAGACCATGGAAGACTCCATTACACTTTGGAGGTGATCCAGGTCCGGATCTGAATTCTGGATCAAGTGTTAGGGTTGGTCACCAATACAGTAATCCCTCGCTATAACGCGGTTCACCTTTCGCGGCCTCGCTGTTTCGCAGAATTTTTTCATGCAATTTTGCATGCTTTTTTTTTTTTTTTGCAGCCTTTTTTTTTTTACAACGCATTGTTTTCTGACTCCTGCATGGCACAGGGGGACCCCCCGCTTCATTTTTCGAGTCACGTATCGCTAAAAGGCCCGA
>CABFOU010015813.1:1852-14597 GCA_900660325.1 Opsanus beta
GAACAATGCTGCTTAGCAGAATACAGGATGTTACTTTTTTTTCTTCTTCAATTGGAACAGATTTTCTCTTTAAAAAAAAAAAAATATATATATATATATATATATATATATATATATATATATATATATATATACACACAAACACACACACAGTACACATTCCAATTCAGTTGAATGGGTCTTCAAAGTGCATACGGTCATATTTTAAAATACCATACAAATGTCAAAAATATGAGACCTGACCCAAAATTGCGCAAAACCCAAACCTGATTTGACAGAATAAATTTGTATTCAACCCAATGTATAGCTTGTGGGCTAGATCAACAGTTTCAACAACAGTTTTGAAATAGTTTAAACTTACGAAGAACCTTCACCTCCTGGTTGTCTACCTGCTGGGCTGTATATGGTTGCTTGGCTACATCATTTCCGTCACTGCATGTTCCAAGAATCCTGTGTCATGCTTTTGTTCACTCCACTGAGTCTGGTCTGCTTGAGGTTTCTTCTGATAATTAAATAATGCTGATAGAGCTTTACCTTCCCACTGTTGTCCATGTGCTTGCTTGTGGGGTGGATAAGGTTTCATGTGTGCTTGTGTGTAGCTCCTTGATGATATTGGGTTGTATACACAAAATGCATCAAATTAAACTGCATACATTGATTTTTTAACATGGTTTATCTTCAAGTCGCATTATTAGGTGGTATACAAATTTTTTTTGCAATGCCCTTGACCCAAACTCTTGTTTTGGGTTGAGTCTCTGTTACCAGGGACTAAGTGTAAACTTGATGACCCAATAAATTGCCCTCATTTGAGGATTTAAATAAGAAAACGGGAGGAAAAACGTTTTCTCCAACTCTATAGACCATTGTTCCATTGTGATCTCAGTGCAATTCCACAAGGTCTGAGCTTACCATTGGCCCAATTTCCCCAGGCTTCCCTGGATCACCCTATTGGAAATACAAAACAACAGTAATCAGTTAAGTATTCTTTTTAAAACCCTGGAACAGAGGTGGTGGTTAAAATAAGAAACAATGCTAACAGTTAAACCAGCAATAAGCTATTTTCCACTTTGTGCTTGAGTTCCCCTCCCCTTTTACTGTTTTAACAGCACAACGATGCATCAGGGTAAAGTTGCCAAGTTGGCTGTTACATCTTTATCACGCTGTTTCACCTGTACCCATCTCCAATAATCATGCTCTGGTCTGCTTTTTATTCAGTCCTGGCTCTCCAGCAAGACACAAATGCCATGTTGAAATTTCCACCCCAACGCTATGCTTGACTACCATTTCATTTTTACCTCTTTGTGACATTCACAGACTAATTTTTGCCACTCTCACTCTGAATGATCCATAGCAGAAATAAATTATGACAGAATTAAGTTTAACAAGATTGTTGCAACCGTTGAAAATGACACTAATTATGACAAACTTGGATAGACAGTGGGCAGCATGTTGGTTTAGTGGTTAGCACTGTTGCCTCACAGCAAGAAGGTCATGGGATTGATTCCCGCCTGTGGCCTTTCTGTGTGGAGTTTGCATGTTCACCCCATGTTTGCGTGGGTTCCCTCTGGGTGCTCCAGCTCCCTCCCACATCCAAACACATGGAGGATAGGTGGACTGGAAACTTTAAATTGTCCGTAGGTGTGTGTGCGGATGTGAATGTGTTTGTTGGTCTATATGCGGCCCCACGACAGACTGGCGTCCTGTCCAGGGTGTACCCTGCCTCACGCCCTATGACTGCGCCGGGATAGGCTCCAGCCCCCCGCTGTGACCCTTAATTGGAGTAAGCGATTGAAGATGAGTGAGAGTGAGTGAGTGGATAGACAGCTCGACAGCAAATATCATTTCCTGCTGTGAACTCTGCGAATAACAGCAACGGAGCAAAGAGAACATTTTACGGCCAGACATGATTGACGAGTCCTTCTGTTTCTTCTTTTTCTCACATAGGCAGAATGCACATAAATTAACGAGATGCCAGTGACGGGCTTGGAGACATGGAAAATGTTACAATGAAAAAGAACCATGTCAATGTAAATCCATACAGCGAAGTGTGTGCTCTTGGGAGCGCAGTTGCTTTTAGCTAAACACATTTCGGCAATGAACTGTGACACGTCTTCTTTCGTCTTCATTAGGAAGGTTTTGCTTGGGACAAACCCTGCTGGCGCCGACTTGAAGTCAGAATGAATACAATAATAAATATATTTTATTGTGTTTTTCATACCTCTAAATTACTGCACAAGATGTTTTCTTGGCTTATCCCAATGCCTGCAAGAGTCAGGTGAAGGTCAGTACTCACCGGTAGACCTGGCACGCCTCTGGGCCCATCTTTGCCTGTGTCCCCTGGAGGCCCCCGGGGACCTGGAGGTCCCGGTGGTCCGGGAGGTCCTGGTGGTCCTGCTTGACCCTGATCTCCCTGTGTGGCAAAATCACACAATTCAACATCATTACGCTGTGACATTTTTGGATCCACGGAGACGGGAATCAAGTTCAATGATCATGGAGACAGGAAATGATCTTGTGGGTGGCCTCCATACATAACATGGAGGGTGTGTACTTTGTGTTTTATAGTTGGAGCTACATAAGCATTGAAGATGGTGCTAAAATTGATATCAATGCCTTTTAATGCATGTTTTCCCAAACTGACCCAATGAGTTGACATGGGGTTGTACATTATTGCAAAAAAAATACTTTGGCAGTTTTGGGGTACAGATATCTAAGCAAAACCATAATGAGAATGTGTGGCCTATTCGTGTTCCAAATTAGAAATGCTAAGAAAATATTCTACAATTTAACTTGTAGGCACATCAAACCAAGACAGAAAGTCATTATACCTTCCTAAAAAGTAGGTTTTCAAAAGAAATGTCCATATTTTTCTCAACAGAAAAAGTGTTTGACAGGTCTGTCTGAAGACTTGCATGCAAACTGCTGAATGGTCAGGAAGAAGTGATTTGGTAAGACTTAGCACAGTGGACAGAGACAACAGGAGGACATAGCCACTACCTTAATGAGCCGCCGCTTTATGAGCTGCTGGTCAGCAGAAAGAAAGCCATGATTGATCTTAGGGAAGACCATCTGAGCAGGTGTGTGAGGTCAAGAAGTCGTAGGTCAGAGTTGAGAGAAGATTGAAGAAGGATGAGGTCCCAGAAGGAAGAGAAGGGGAAAAAAATGAAGGCAAATGCAAAAAGAAAGATTCTGTTAGAAGGCCTGTGTCCATGAAGTGTTGTCCAATGCTTCCACAGCCGGACAGGAGAAATCCACATTTTTCCACCATGACGGCGGTTTGTGTCGGACGTTTAGGGTTATTTTCTGGAGCCAGCTCCTGTAATTACCACCTCAGGAGTGTGAGGGCCTCATGGGTGGGGGGTGGGGGGGAAGCCCTCACAGACCAAGGAAAAATGGGAATTTCTCCTCCTCTGCAAAAGCGGCATCACCACATAGTGCTGAGTCAGACTCTGGGAGCTGCGCACACTGAAACCAACGTGGTCACCTTCTCAAAGGAGGGCAATTTCCAACCTCGTTCCTTTTAGTAGATATATTATTCTGTTAGTGCCCATTGGCACTGACAAATTAAGCAGTTTTGAAGGCCAAACTGGTGGACTGAGAGATATATGGTGAGCTACCTTCAATTATACAAACATCCATGGACAAAAGCCAACTCAAAAGGCTTCCTTTACATTCAGTGGGGGGGATTGACTGATGGTTATTAAAGTAATTTGACTGGGTTTTCCCCTCTGCTGACACCATCGTCAGTCTTTGTGAAGAAGTACCCAGCAGTGACTCAGTTATTCTCAGTGTGCGCCGCATCAGGGTTGGACTGAGCAGTGAAGGCCGCGCCGCCACCGACAAACCTTGACAGTCAGGATCTGATTGCTGTGCAAAGCAGCCAGTGTAGGGAGACCAGGCAATCCCTAAAGGAACAAACAGCAGACGGCACAACACACGCATGACATTCAAACCCTGAACAAAAACAACAAAAAAGAGGAAGAAGGCTGGTATCCTATGACTAGTTATTCTTACCAGTTTGTATAATGTGAATAGTGATACACTAGCACCAAACCTATATACGAAAATTCAGTCTGCAAACCAAACATTTAACTCAGGCTTCTGTCGAATAATTTTTTTCATTTTCAACATGTTACTCTACCAACTTTTGTTTTATACCACATGTTGCATTCAATGCTGACCACCCAGCCTATAATGTATTACAAAGGGGACACAATTAGACCACAGACCGTGTTGGCAAATGGGCTATATTTAAGAACCGAATTCCTTCCTCCATTCTCGACCAGCCCTCGATAGACCATTAGCACTGCGCTAAAGCTTTTAGAGCTTTCCTCTATTTTTATGAACAGGCACAGTACATGATGACTGGGGCTTTCAGAGTCCATTTCATGAAAACAATTAGTGCGGTAGATTGTGAAAAAAGTGTAAGCAAGGCAGATTTTTTTTTTAACAGATTATATTGTTGTAGAACTAAACCAAGGGTTCTCAGTGCTGCTGTGGCCACCCAACCATCAGTTGCATCCTCTGCTAATTTAGTGTCAAAGTAGAGAGAAGGACTTTAAAATTTAAAGATGCAGTCACACTGTGACAAATTGAGTAAACTGATAAGTAATGGACAAATGATTTGTCTGATGGCAAAAACCTCGTAATCCATTGGTCTCCGGTGGATTTGGGGCTCTGATGGCATGAGTGCAACGAATGCGGGTGCGCAGTGCTTTCAGGCGCGAACAGAGGATGAACAGATAACGCATAGTTAAAACTAACATCTCCCAGGCATCCAGTGGCAAGCTAATGAACAAGTACAGGACAAAATGGTAAACAAAACGTGCAACCACTGGGGAACCTCTCCGTCTGATGGCCGCTTAAAATTTTAAGCATGCACAAAACTTTCCGACTGACTTTCCAGACATCCGCTGACAAGGAATGCATTTATCGAATGAGAAAAGGATTTTTACAGGACAAAAATGGACCACAAAATTTTTCTATCAGTTACTAATACGTTTCTTCAATCCATCATCGTGCGAGTTAGACTTCAAGCACTTCACAGAAGCTCCATCATCGAGGTGCAACAAAACAATGCTTTAGCCCGGAGGCCATCTTCAGCTTGAGTTACATTTATTTCACTATTGTATAGTCATAAAACGTCTATTTGGCTCATTGTGCTCGTAAAAAGGCAAGCTTTCTGTAGATATTGATATATTGTAATTTTGTTAAATACTGGACATAAATCACCTTGAACATGAGTTCCAGGGTAATGTGCACGGGCCCAGCCTGCTTTGGTTTTAATGGTTTTAAGGTCCCAGCATCCTCAAATTTTTGCCTCAAAAGTTTTTCCTTTTAAAGTCATTTGATTTTATTTAATGTTCTCTTCTAAATATGCAAACATGTTGTGGAAAATACAAGGGTGTGGTCGATTACTTTGCCAAAGAACATGTTCATGTTTTGCTCATGCAAAAACTAGCACGCTAGAACCATGTTGCTCACCACAAGCACTCAAACTTTTTCTTCTTTTGTAGTTTACTGACACTTTCACCATTCCCTTGTGTTTTCTTATGTCGTCGTGAACCTTTTGAGCTACAGTCTGTGGGATCATTCCCGTTCATGCAGTTTCAGAGCATGTAGCACTTTTTTCATTCGCTGGAAATTCAAACAATTTCTCGTTTCCATGTCAACAATCCCACTGACAGATTTGATTTACTCATGAAAGCAGAACAAAGGAACAAAGCAGTGATTCTTTCTCGTTAAGAGCAGACAATGGTTTATAGCTCAACAGTAAATTTAATCCAAATCCAAGAAATCAGATGCTGCAAACCGAGATTTCAGCCTTTTACTCAGTTAAATGCACCTCGTTAAGTTCTCCTGAACATTAGTCAGTCTTAGGAATAATGTTCATATTCTCAGGAATTAAACAAGGACTTTCATAGCGATGAGTTTTTTACAGTCAATTAGAGTTCCATATAAATGTCAACTAAAACATGAGACTTCAGCTTTAATACCAACTTCACTGAAAAACACCCCAAAATGCATGGCTTGTACAGTGACTGTAAATCTTTTGTACATATTGGGCAGCAGAGCCAAATTTTTGCAGAAATGGTTGCAGGTTTTCCACCACCATAAAATAACCAAACCTGAATGAAATAAGGAAAATAGATGTCAAAAAGCAGCGTGGCAGCAAAAAAAAAAACATGCCCTGTAAAAGATGAATCGTCCTTCATATTGAAGCTCGAGATAAAATCTGGCCTATCCAAACATGGTTTCAGTGCCATCCCTCTGGTTTTCCACAGATATTTAAAAAAAAAAAAAAATCATGGCTCATTAAGAATATGGCTTTCAAGGCAGACTGATTTAATTCAGCCCTGCAGCACAGTAGAGAAATGGATACTCTTACTCTGCAGACAATAGCGGTGCTGTACGTAACTGGGATTGAAGTGCAAATATTCCCAGAGTTATTTACAACCTCAACTATCTTGAGGATAGAAAAGGAAAACAAGCAGTGGATTATGGTTGGGGGCGCAGAATGGTCGATACGCGAGTCCAGGCATGAAAATGCATTTCCGAGCTGGCACATACGGCGGGTTTTTCAGGTTTGCTTTTATGATCACGTTAATGGGTTTGCTGTCTATGCTGGAGAGAATCTGCGGTCAGTTCGACAAACTCTGCAGACCAACATGTGCTTGAAACGCGCAGAACAATCGTGGAGCCAACACACGCGGCTTGATCTTGAAAAGCGGGCCGCTCTGGGCTAGGTGCGGCTTTGGTGATTCGGCGCTGATGTCTGTGCGCGAGAATGATAATGACACCGTGGTTGAGAGAGAATCCTAACCGGTCACAGATTGCCGTTTTGCTTTCCCCTCTCCAAAAACGGATGTTGGCTGGAGGAGCGCCGTTGCTCTGCAGTTGCCTGCAGCGCAATGACGGCAACTGTAGTAAACAAAGAGCCAGACAGGAGGACAATCAGCAGCAGCCGCCGCAAGAACACAGCGTGCGTTCGACCACACCAAACATCCCGTCCACGTGCACGCTGCAGCGCCACCCCAGTACATCAATATCTGGAGTGCATTACCCATTTTGTGCACAGATGGCTTTAATGTACTTAAGAGAGGCAAAATGCCTTCATTTAAATTCTCAGATTTGACTTTCAGCTGAATCAAATTTATGTCAAATCAAATTCATTTTCATACACAAACAGCCCATGCATTCTGTTCCTGAGTGAAGAATAAAATCCTGGAAATTATATAATCACAACCTCTTTATTTTGGAGAAGATTGCACATTAATCCAATAGCAAAATGTGAAACTCCCCTTTGCCAAAGCGGTGGACAAACGGGTACAGATTTGATATACTTTTTCTTGTGTAAATGTTTGGAAATTTTCCCGCCAACTGCCCCGCCGCACAGCGTTTACCTGACAGCTGTAGCTGGTGTCATTCTTCAAAAAGACCACACACCTTGGCGTTGGAAACTCCGGTTAATCACACCCCTCCAACCAAGCTCCGACAGTAGCCGCGCATGGGGTTGCCAAATCTGGTTGATTAATTATTTGCTGCTTGGATAACCTTTGGTATTTCCATGTGATCTTTGACCTTTTGGTCTGACAAATGGGTTTCCCTGACATGTGGGGCAGGCAGCAGTCTTCTGAGGAAATCGGCATCTTGGACCTTTGAACACTTGTTTTCAAACTCAACTAGTATATCTAAAACTTCCTTTTTTCGATTTGATGCGATTTGGCAGCGTGTAATGCAAACAGGACATTTTCTTGACTCACCGTGTTGTTTTCATGCACCTCCATATGGGTTTAATTGACTCTGTGTACACATTCAATAACGGGCATGAAATGAGCTTTCTTTTCAGCCAGCAGTGGTCCCATTACATCTTCATCTATTAACGCTGTTCCACCATATTTATCTGCTAATCTAATGTACAAAGTCAATACGGCAGGTAACATGATTTGGCGGTGACCTGGACTGGTTTCATGCCCCCATAATCAGAGCCTTTTGGAAGTACCGCAATTGAAACAGTATTTAAAAACGGACAATTTACTGAGGCCGCGACAGACTGATGCTGAGCCTTGCAGATGGATGTACAGAACACATGAGCATTTTAGTCCTGTGCGCTCCAAGCCAAATTTCCTCTGAACATTTCTTGGCCGCTGAAGGTAGCTCAAAAAGCTGTGTTCCCATTATCACAGCAAAACATTCTGTTTTCAGTTCTGCAGAGGGGTACTTTACCTTTGGTTGGCATCTATGCATTCAGTGAATTATTCATTTACTCTTTAAGACAAACAGGACTTCAGCCGTCCTTACTGGGAGTGGGTTTTTTTTGCAGTCTATGTTGATTTTCACAAAGCGTTTGAGTTGTTCAGGCTGCTCTGTGGGACATCCTGAGTTGCTGGACATCATAGTCCGCCTACATGCAGGTACTGTGAGGGCTGATCAGGGGCAGAATCTCTGATCTTCATCACCGATTCATTTTCGCTCCCACGCTGTTCAGTACTTGCATGGACTGGGTACTGGGTCGGGATGTAGAAACCTCTGAGCCTAGGCACCTTTGTTGGCGAGGAAAGGTTCACGGATCTCAACTTTGGATGATGCTGTCATCTTTGAGGAAAAATTGGATACCCTGATTGTAGCAGTTGAGATGAGGAGTGAGGAACTGGAGTGTCTGTCCAGGATTTCAATTACTTCCTGGACTCAGCCATCAAAACTTTATCTGTATGTGATCAAAGTGCTAAACTCGGCAGTGACATATATGTCTTTGGATCATCAGCCTTTGAGATCGAGAGATGCCTGGGAAGAGCTTGCTAGAAAGGGGTGTCTGGCTGTGTCAATACCTTCGAAGGACAATGAAAGTCCAAGTCTGCTGGGTCTTGGTTCTTCTTGCATTACTGTATGTTTGCGGGACTTTGATGCTAACCTTTGGCCAACAGTGAAGACGTAGTTTTTGGCATTAGGTCTCTTTGGAGGATCCTTGGATATCACTGGAATGATTTTGTATCAAGTAAGTGGTTGAATATGATGAGTGTCACCCGCATTGTGAGGGAACGTCTGCAACAAGATTTTGTGGAGAGTTTCCCTGTGCATGAACAGTATGCAGGTACCTCAGTGTTGATGACCCCAGCAGCTGGAGAAGGCCAAGGAGATGGCCATCTTTCATCTGGCTCTGGCAGACAGATGGTTACTTTGGAGAAGTGTAGATGGACCAATTGTCTGCCTTGAAGGTTGCCATCCAATACCCAAAGTGGTTCGGTAGTATGGTGGTTGCGGCAAGGCACGGTGCAAGCGTATGCTCGCAGACCTGAACTGACCCTTACTCCAAACCACTCGACCACACTCGTTTTGTCAAATTATCAATCATATGACTGATACAACCAGATGACTCCACTGAAAAGGAAACAAATTACAGGCAAAAACCAGGAAATCCTATCCGAACGGGGATAATTTACGAAAGTCAACAGAGCGGATATTTCCTTTCTGCCTCTTGCAGTGGCTGCAATTCTAACGATTATCCAATACTTTTCAAATCATTAAAAATTCAGGATATCACAGAGCTGTGGATGTTTGAAGTGCTCATTACGGGCGCCAAAGGTGACACTACAAAGAGATCCACACACTCTGCAAAATTGGCTGCCATTTGAGAAGCAATATAAAATGCGCTCCTCATCGTTCTGTGGTCAGTCATCAAATTTCAGAGAGATGGTCGTATGCATTGACATTTACATCCTGCTGTAAGAAACACAAGTGCTTACAGGCATTCATTCAAGTTGCACTTCACGACAACACCACATAACACATGTGACCCGGTTAATGCAATCTAGTTTAAACAAACGCGCGCAGCCATCAGTGGGGCTCATATTTTTGAACCTTTGGGGGGGGGCACACGAGTTCACTCACTGGTAGAGATAATTAAATTTAGAGGCTGTCAAGCACAGAAAAGCACACAAATTATCATTTAGAAGCCGCGCTTTATGGAAACATCAAACTGCGGGAGCTGGAAATGATTAAAGTTCTGAATACGCCATGTCACGTCGAAGCTCGAAGTGAATCCCGAGTAATTATAGAGACAAAGCTGGGTGGCTTTTGATTGCAGCGCAGACTGAATCGATAGCTTTCCTCTCCGGCTGCAGCTGGAGCGCAAATACTTGTGTTCATGTTCAATTTGCAAATGAGGAAGGAAATTATCTTCAAACAAGTCCAAGGTATCTGCACTTCTGCTTGTCCAATTCTTGATTTAGAAACACTAAGTCCTGACATGGTTGTTGCATTTGGCCAGATGGGAAGAACACTATCCCAGGAATTCCATGCATCCTAAACCTTTTTTTTTTTTGCCCACAATTCTGCTGGGGGAAGACACAAAGTCACATTCATCAGCTAATCACAAAAAGACGGAGGAAAATGCATACCCGTGGTCCCTGGTCGCCTTGATCCCCCTGCAAAAACAAAGAGCAAAAAAATAATAATTTGTCTTGAAATGTGAGGGTTGATCACACACTGAATCCACAAACACGCATACACACAGTGCTATTATTAAGCAGAGGCGCACAGAGGCTCGACCCAGAGTCACAGAGGTATAATTCAGAACACATTGATAAAGTAAAATAATACAAGAACCCTCGGATATTCATCGCGGTTGAGAGTAAAATCACTTGTGATAATATGAGATGACATGAATAGGGTATGGGAGAAATAAAGGTGACAGCAGCATGAGAGTTGTTGGATGGAATAGGCAACTTTGACCAGATTTTACACCCTCAAGCTGCAAGCGAAGTAAGAAATTTGAAGAACTCTGCCTTTAAATGTTACACATTGCAAAACCCCACTGTGGATTAATAAATATAAAAAATAAAAATTTTACTGAGTGATGAAACGTATCACATTCTATATGAATGGATTTAATCAGTTACAGTAAAATAGGGTTAGACCAGCAGGGTGCAGTGTATTTGCAGCAGGCTGATATGGAATTGCAGCACGCAAACTGAGCGGGAAGAACAAACATTTATTCGCAGTTCTGATCAATCAGTGATGATAGTTTTATGTATGACCACATTTATGGGTTTGGAACAAACTGTTATATCACAGTAGCAACAGGGATTCTGCCAAGAAAAAAGGTGAATGGGCCACTGGCCCCTTGGTGCTGAGCACAATGGGCCTTTTGCAATTTCAATGGGCCATTTGCCATGCAAATCCGAGGCTTTTTTGCTTGTTTGTTTTTTTATTTTGAATGATATATGACTAAACCCCTTTGTATGCATGTCAAACGTGATTGGTGTTGCGTGAATGGTATGCATGTTTAATAATTTCACAATGTTGCACTTGCTTTTATAGTAAATATCACCGACACTTTTTAACTTCTTCATTATTAATTTAAATTCGATTCACTCCCTTGGTTGCGAATTGACCAATGAATGACCGCTGTAAAATGTCATATGGTCGGCAATGTTGTAAAAGTATTATGGCCACCGTCAAAACAAGTGAGACGATCATCTCAATACATCGGTCTTAAGCAATGATGCTGTATAAGCTAACTGCGGTAAGCAGCATGACCGCATATGCTAATCATAGCTAGCATTTTCTTCAACACAGCTGCATCATGTAAATATAGCAATGTCAAGCACACAACTCGCAGTTCGCCTCAGAGTTGGAGATCCAATATAGTCTTTGGCAACCTGAACCTGTGTTCTGGAATGTTCGCCTTGCTCGAATATATTGCTACATCACATAATACCTGTAAATACACTAAACATTTCATTTGTTAATTTTAATAATACTTCACCTCTCTGGGAACGATCACCTTATCGTGGTGGAGAGGTTTGTGTGTCCCTATGAACCGGAGAGCTGTGTTGTCTGCAGCCTTCTTGCTCCTGATAGGGTCTCCCATGACAAATTGGTCTCAGGCGATGGGCCATATTAAGAGTGGTTCACAATGACGCGATGAAAAAACGAGGCAGAGGAAACGTGACCCAGCCTGGAGGAAGCCCGGGGCTACTGTCTGGAGCCAGGCCAGGATGGAGGGCCAGTCAGCAAGTACCTGGTGGCCGGGGTTGCCACGGAGCCTGGTCGGGCACAGCCCGAAAAGGCAACATAGACTTTCCATCTCCACCCTGTGGGCTCACCACCCGAAGGGGGAACCGCTGGGGTTGGGTGTGCTGTCCCATGGGTGGCAGTGAAATTCGAGGGCCTCAACCGACCAGAACCCGGTGGCAGGGGCTAGCTCTGGGGGCATGGAACGTCACCTCACTGTGGGGGAAGGAGCAGGAGCTTGTGCAGGAGGTGGAGCACTACCAGTTAGATCTGGTGGGCCTCGCCTCCATGCACAGCCTCAGCTCCATAATCATTCTCCTTGATAGGGGTTGGACCTTGTTCTTCTCTGGAGTTGCCCAGGGTGTGAGGCGCCGGGTGGGTGTGGGCATAGTCACGAGCCTCCAGCTGAGCACCGCTACATTGGAGTTTACCCCGGTAGATGAGAGGGTCGCCTCCCTGCGCCTTCGGGTGGTGAAAGGGAAAACTCTGACTGTTGTTTGTGCGTATGCACCGAACAGCAGTTCGGAGTATTCGGCCTTCTTGGAGTCCCTGAATGTAGGCCTGTATGGCGCTCCAGTGGGGAAATCCAATGTTCTGCTGGGGGACTTCAACGCACATGTGGGCAATGACAGAGACACTTGGAGAGGCAGGATTGAGAGGAATGGCCTCCCTGATCTAAACCTGAGCAATCATTTGTTGTTGGACTTCAGTGCTCGTCATGGATTGTCCA
>CABFOU010016856.1:1839-12230 GCA_900660325.1 Opsanus beta
GCTATTAGGTTTTTGGGAATGGCCTTTTTTTGTTGTTTTAGTTCAAATTTGCCTGTAAGTGGAGGCTAACAGGTTTAAGTGCAACAGACATGATTTTTTTCCCTCTGATTCACATTATTTTGTGATGACATGCATTTTGTTCTGTTTAAAAAAAAAAAGAAAAAAAAAAAGATTGAATTGTGATCCGAACACACATTGCTTCAGCAAAATATTACCCCTGCAGTGGCACTGATTGGTCTTGCGATGCCAAAAGCAGCTGGAGCCTGGCGATCAGCGTGGTGTTAAAAAGGTACATCAGTAGGCTGGCTGAGCTGAAAACTGAGTCAGTCCTCACAAGCAGCTCAGAGGAAAAAGTTATTTTGTCAGTGTCTGACCTAATAATATTCAATGGTCATTTATATTTCAGCAGGGGAACTGGAGCCTATCCCAGCAGTCATTGGGCGAGAGGCGGGGTACACCCTGGAATATTATTAGTTGTCTTCAGCATTAGTGTCATTAGTCATATGTGTCGGCCAGTCTATCGTAGGGTTGACGCATGTAGACAGAAACGCATTCACACTCGCCTACCATCAATTTAAAGTTTCCAGTTCACCTCGCCTGCATGTCTTTGGAAGTGGGAGGAAGCTGGAGCACCCGTAGGGAACCCATGTAAACACTGGGAGAACATGCTAACTCAACACAGAAAGGACCAGGCGGGAAGTTATCCCATGGCGTCTTGCTTTGATGCAACAGTGCAAACCACTAATCCAGTGTGTCACTCCATTTATATTTATTCAATTAACGTATCACCCCATTTATATGTATTCAACTAAATAACAATTATATATAAAATCCCTGTATTTTGCCAACGTAAATGTAACACCAGATTGGATTTTTATTTTATTTTTTTAAATGGGGATTTGTCACCTTATTTCTTTAAATAAGTCCTGTCTATACACACACACACACAAAAAAAATCTATTTCATAAAAAGCCACAGAGGTTTCCAGCTCATGTTGTGGATGGCATGGCCCCGGTACGCCTGTTCAATACGGATGCTCCGCACTGATGCGGTGCCTCACTGTGGACAAAACGCGGCGGAGGGGGCCAGCGGGGTTCTGGTTGGTTTGATCTCTATCAGCGTATAAGTCCAAAAGCATTATTTCCACTTTCTTCTGTCTCTGTTGAACGTCACAGCCCAGCACCTCTGTAAGAGGTGTGTGCGTGATTTGACCACAGTCATTTTTTTTTTATTTTTTCCTCTCAACAGAACACATACTTTAAAAGGACAAGTCATTCAGAAATATAAATCACTATAGTTTGTTTATTCTCATTTCAGAAGAAAGCATGGGTCCTTCCATGAAGCGATCCACAGAAAAAAAATGTATGCTCCAACTATAGATCCATTTTATAGCTCTCCCACATTTGGTGTAATGCTAACATTCTCTCTGTCGTCTTTCTCAATTGAGCACTCGGCATCAGCACACTTAAGAGGCAACAGTTACAACTCATCACTTGGCTTGTCAAGTCAAGCATGCGCTGGTGCTGCGCTTCACTGCGTCCATGACACCACAGAACCGAAATGGTTCCTGAATGGCAACCGCTCAGGCAGACAACTTGTGCATTCCCACATCTCTAAAATAACCATCTGTTTCCAGTCACTTGTCTTGTACAGTCTTCAATCCATTCAGTGACATTTGGGTGAAAAATGTGTTTGGTTTCTTACCTTTTTTGATGAATATGAATCGTTAGCATGCAAAGCTGCAAAATACTTGATCTAATGCGCCCAGAAAAATCTCATCACGTATGCAGTACATGTATAGACAGACAAACACCTGCACGCCCCACTCATGCCTGCGGTCAATTTAAAGATTCCAGTTCACCTAACCTGCATGTCTTTGGAAGTGGGACAAAACTGGAGCTTCAGGAGGGAGCTCATGCAGACACAGTTGAAAACATGCAAACTTCACACAGAAAGAACCAAGAAAGAAGCAAACCTGGGACCCTCTTGCTCTGAGGCCACAGTGCTCTCAGCTGCCATGCTGCCCAAGTGCAAGCGTGTACCCTGTAAAATGTAGTGAGTGGACAGACAGAGATAGATAGACATGTATCCATGCCCTCCAGTTTAGCATGATAACTTAAAATAAATTAACTTTTTTTTAACTTGTACATTTCTAACTTAACAGGTTATATGATGAGAATAAAGTGGTTAAAGTCTGGTGCTGACGTCTGCCACCTGCTGGACGTGTGTGTGTGTTTTGCAGAGAGTAATGTTCTCACATGCTTGATGAAGGTTAGATGTGGGTGTGGTTAAAGTTGCTTGTTTGTTAGTTTTTCTCATTTCCAAGGCCTATGTAAGGTGGCCATGAAGTCCACCAGTGTTTGTGTTAGAAATGTTGCAAGGAAATGCGTCGTCGTTCTTTCTTATGACAGTTTACTATAGGGAAGAAAAAATTTTTTTTTTTCTTTTTTTGGGCTACTGAAAAACCTTTTGGAATCAGAAAAAGAAAGGCTGTTGACATGACATCCCAAAAAAAGCGGAAGTATTTTGTTCCCTCACATTGTCACAGGTCTTTGGATTTACTTTAATTGGATTTCTTTTCATTTCATGTTAATCTTTCTCCGGGGTGGGGCCCATTTTGAACACTGGGTTGGCCGTTGATGTACGGCATTCATCTGAATGTCTGCTGCATTGCTGAACACTAAACTACACTGTTGTAGGCTGTTAGACACTATAAATATACTGGAATAGCAAATGTAATACATACCTACAGTGTCAATCACAGATGTGCACATTGAAATGGAATTCAGTCAGTCGTGTTTGTGCAGAACGTTAGCTGATTGAAGATACCTCATGCATAAACTATTTCTGGGTGTCTAACAAAACCTAAATTCAGCAGGTAGCCATTTCAGCTTGTGGTTGTTAGCGTAAGAATATATGGTTCAGGCAAAGAGTTAGGATAAAAGAATGGCTTGTATGTGATTGAAACTTGTATTTGACCTTTGACCCACTGCATGTATACAACTGTAAGTGGTAGAATACTACCTAATGTGTGAACTTTATGGGAGCCACAGCACTATCGGCAGTCTAAAACTTATTTTTGCCTCACATTTGCTCATATGTCACCAGGTACTTCAAGTTGGTTTGACCTGTGTTTTAGGTACAGTACAAAAAAAATTGGGGATTTTCACCATGTGCAAAAAGGATTATTATTTATATTTATTACTACAGTTTTAACAAAATTTAACATGTTGGGCATGTGACCAAATGTGTGTGGTTGAGGATAATTTGAGATGCGAGTGCATTACCGTTGTTGCATTCTGCTTATGTATGCTGTGTGTACAGTAAAATGCAAAAGTTTGAGAATCCCAGTTGGACCAATGTGCGTTTTAAGTTTAGTAGGACAACAAATTTGGTGGGGGTAAAAAATTTTCAAGGTTTTCTTGGTTGAAATTTCTAAAATTGTACCATTTTAAATTTGATAAAAACAAGTCTCTGCAACACGGTAGGGGCGTCGCATTAGACAGAAGTCATGGCTTGGTTCACACCTTGGTTTAGACATCACAGTTCAGTGAGAGTTCGGTTTTTGAAAATTCTTCAAATCTTTATACAGTAGCTGTAATCTGAGAGCAGCAGAGGGCTGCCGTCAGCCAATAAGTGTAAATGTAAACTTTTTTTCATTAAAGGTTTGTGAGTTGGATTCCATCTCTTGCCATTTGCGTTGGGATGAATTTACTGTGCAGCGTGTTAAGTGTTTCGTTTGTTTTTATTTTGTGCGACGTATTGAGCCAGACTGCCTTCAATATTTTGTCCATTTTAAGGTGGTGTTTTTACGCAAATTGACGGCAGCTCATAAAACTTCCCTCTGTACAGATTTGCAATTATTGTATGCAGTGTCGCTATTCAGCGCCCATCTCATCCATGGATTTTTACATGAATTCATAAGTTGATGGCGTTGTCTGTCTAAACACACATGATCAGGCTGATTTCATATGGGAACAGTGATTCAACACAAATGCTGATCGGTACACTTTTCATGTTGAGGTTCATATTTCAGGGAGGGGAAAAAAGTAAATTAACCTATTTCATTTATGCTTCCAAAGTTTCTGATTGGAATAATGAGGTTGCTTGCTTCAACTGGCTGCCTCACTCTTCCTGTGTTCCACTCGCACACAGAAAGCAGGCTGAGGGGGGGCTGGCTACACCTTCCTGCACAGAGCAGAAGATGAGAGGGATGCAGTCTGTGGACATAAGCAGCGCTTCTCACTGAAGTGTCAGTAACTTATGGAAACAAATACGCGTAATATAATACAATCATACTGTGCAGTCGTAGCGTGTATTCTGCGTACAGTTCTGTGCGCCAAACCGTTGCGTTTGTAACGTACGGTTCAGTACAAATGCATGTCATGTGACACCCCTACAACGTGGTATAAATTACATGAAAATTTCAAAGCCAAAATAATGAATGCATAACTAAGCTCACCCTTTTAGTATCATGTAACTAAATGACTTTTATAGAAACTTTCCTTTACCCAAGTCATTAGATGATAATTAACATTTCCATGTTGTTGACCATGTTTTGGACAACGGTATGATACTGTCTAGTAAATCTGTTTGTAATTCTCAAAAACAGAGTGACACTGCAAGAAGACGAGTGAGGGAAGCCACAGAGACTCTCATGACAACTCTGAAGGAGTTACAGGCTTCTGTTGCTGTGATTGTGCACAGTGCATTTTTTGTCTATTACATCACCAGTTGCACAGCTTCATGGTGGAGAGGAACAGAAAAGGATTTTCTTAAACATGTGAAAGTTCAGCTGCAGCTTTCCAGAAGGTTTTTGGGAGACTTGAGTTTAGATTTAAAGTTTTCTTTTAACACAGTCCTGCTTTTAATGCATCTGGAACAGAAAATTTACAACCCCAAATCAGATTTTTTTCCCCTCCCAATGTTATCCTACGTTATTTCTGATTTTGGAGTTGTATTTATCTTATTTGTAGTTGTCTGTGAAAACAAAGATTTACTTATCTTGGCATTTGTGTTTCCTTTGTGATGGAGAGACGCCTGGGAAACGTTTATGTAGTCATGAGACCACTGGACAGAGATGTTTGGCAGTCCTGATACCCTTTCAAGAAAGTGAAGGCCCAGGTTTTTCAAGTCCTGGTGGTTCCTGTGTTGTTGGGAGATGTGCAGAATAACCAGTGAGCTCGGGTGAAAACTGATATCTTTGATAATAGGTTTCTCTGGACTACCTTTCGGTACTGCTGAAATGACTTTGTGTCAGACAAACATTTACCACTACTTGGGGAGACTTGGTTGAGGCATACTACCTGCATTGGTAAGGGTCCTGTCTCACTGGGCTGCGACAGCCTGCGAACGGCAATTGCAAGGGAAATCGCTTGATTTCTCACGATGTTCGCTGGGTGGTGCTCTTCCCTCGCTTCACTTGCAGGGCGTTGCCAGCGTCGCGCCTGGATTTTGAATTTTTCAAAGTTGGCGAGGCGACGGGGCTTGTCCCAGTTTGCTCCAAGAGCTGTTGCTGGTGTCGTGCGACCCTCTGAATGTACTCGCTGCAACTCCTAACATGAGAGGTTCCTGAGAGAACTGTGGGGCGGGGGGCTGGGCTACACGCACAAGCTGCGGGGGAGCACGCCACAATAGTGGAGGAACAGCCGCTTCTGGAAGTGGCCGAATTGCTGCCAGCCTGGCCACAGTTGCAGGACATCAGGACTCCTGTTTGAGCTTTCTGGACTTATGCATTTAATGTCTTTTTTTTGGTGGGAGCACAAGTCTTCAGCAGCGGAGCGCGTGTTGTTTTAAATCTATTTTTATCTCGAGCGCTCTCTCTTGCTCTCTCTCAGGACGTGCGGTGTGACTTCTTTGATGTGCTTGTTGTGAGGAACTCACAATCAGAGGAAATATGAGGAGATGCTTTCATTAAAGGACACACTGCTCAGTTCCGGCTCCAAGAGCATTCATATGTGTCTTTAAACCAGGAAAATCTTTCTGCTAAATACCGTGCCGTGGTAATGTGACGTCATATGTCCATCAGAGCCAAAATGCAGGAGGATGGCGGAGGCCATATCTGTGCCAAATCAACATGCAGATCCACCTCGGATAATAAATCAAATCAAATTAAAGGAAGCACACCCCCGAAGCGCTGCTGGACATTGCTGCATCACAGAGCAGAAGCTGTTCCGGCGCGTGAATAATCGCTGTGTGCGATCTCAAAGCCGAGGACAAAAGAATCATGTAAACTGTGGATTATATACTGGACATGGAAGATAGGACAATAGATCCTGCAGGGACATCATTCTGCAAGCCGGTGAGTGCGCTGTGTGTGCATTATTATTATTATTATTATTATTATTATTATTATTATTATTATTATTATTATTATTTTTTCTTCTCCTTACTGGGTTAATTTTGAGAAATTTCCACAGTCTATTCACATGGATAAAAACAGGATAATAAGACCTGAACACTCTGTCTGCAAACGTGTCATTCGTCTTCAGCTGTGAGTGTCCACTTCAGTGAGATACCAACTGCGACACTGTCGCTCATTCACGTGTGTGGTCGCTAAGTTGCTTCTCCAACAGTGGTGCCCAGTGAGATAGGACCCGAAGGAGCATCGCTTGAGACTCTATGGGTATGTGATGCACTCCCTGAGTGTGATCCAGCTCATGGATGCCTCAGTGTTGAAGCCCTCTGAAGCTGGAAAAGACCAAGTGGAGACCCACGGATCATCCAGCTACATCAAATCGACAGCTACATTGATGGTCTATTTGGGTAGTTTCCAGCTATAACCCAGGGTAATTCTGTAGGGTGGTGGATTTGGCAAAGTGCAGCACCAGCATATGCTCCAAAATCTGACCTGATTATTTGTGACATGTACACTTCGCACCATCTTAACAGCAAGTATAAAATAAACTGAACATGTAAGTAGCAATGATATGTTTTATCTTGTTTGTACCATGGTCTTATCTTTTCCCAAGCTGGTGTGTCTTTGTGTTGTCATAACTGGGCACCTTGTTTGTGCTCCTTCAGAGACAAAACTTTACTTGAGCCACTGTTACCACACATCCTGTAATGACATTTCTTTTCATTAGTGAATAGAGAACCTGTGTTGCTGTAGCTGGGTGCTACATAACATATGGACAACTTGTCAGGTGGCATGAGGAGATGTGATAGTTCTTTTTATGCCAGTTTGAAGTGGCTGGTGTCTGGCCGAGTCATCGTATCATCACAGCTTGGTTATGATGACTTGTGAAATGTTGACGGGGCGCAAAGTGCTGAAGTGGGACCTTCTAACATTAGTTACGTCTGTCGCTGTCACAGTAGAACGATGGAATGTGGAAAGTGATCTTCCTGTAAGCACATCCAGCTTGTTTTGACCATGTGGGGATCCAAATTAATTTATTGCATTAGTGCTTTCTGAACCATTTTTCATGGACAATTCGCCTGGTAGTTTTACAATTTGATAAACAATGATGTCATGCATTTTTTTTTTTCTTTTTTCTTCAGAATTTAAAAAAAAGAAGCATTTTTCTTATATTGGTTCACTAAACATTTGATATATGAATGAACAAAAGTTTTTTTGTCTCCTCTTCTGTTCATAATATTTTCAAGCTTATTTTTGAAAATTTGTCACGTACAACAGCAGAGACAGTTCATATATCTGTCTCCCGCTCAGGCAGTGAAGTGATTGAATTATTGTTTTTCACATACATTCATCATTTTCTGTTTAAAACCAGGGTTTTCCTTTAGCTGAAGAGTGAGGCCTCAATCGTTTGTTGCTTTTATTTATGGTTGATGGCTTTAGTCTTGAGTTGGACTGCTTGGCATTAGCTTGTATGCTAATATGACCATGTTGTGACCACTGTTAAAGATAGCTTTTCTATTGATGATTGATTGTTTGTTTGTTGTTTTGCATAATTCAGCAGTTAGTATGAACTGATTTATTTAAATATTTGCCCAACACATAAAGCATTATATTGAAAGAAAAAATAATAATAATTAAATAATTGACCTTGTGGCATTCTTGAATTGTGGTTTGATGTCAAAATCAGTTAATGAGTTAATGGTTGTATCACTTATTTCAGCATGCTGAAATGCTGAATTCTTAATTAACCAAAAAAACAAAAAAAGGTGATTTTGTTGTGATATCCAGTTCCGCTGCTTGCTAAAAATCCAGTGTCTTATCGTGATATAATTTAGCATGTAAAGCAAAAAACATCCTCTAGAAATAAATTATTTAAGCATGGTGAAATTGGCATCAGCCCTAAATAGATGTGGGACATGATGAAGAAAAGTTAGAAAACAGATTTGCATGTTTTACTACTCAGGACATATAAATCTAGAATTCAGTAGAGATGCTTGTAAACCAATTTTCTTAAAAATATCATGATTACATAACATATTACAATCCCTGTATTATTGCACCTGTACTGCTGAATCATCAGTGTTTGCTGGATTTGTCACTTTAGAAACTTTGAACCAGTTTTAAAATGACCATGGTTTTGATCCTTTTCAAACTTGATTTCTTGAATTTAGGACATAGCATACTCTCAGAACCTGGTACTGCAGTTATTATTGTCAGTGAAAAGTTGGTTATCACAAAACGCTAATTCTTGTTTGATACTCTGAAGCTTTGAATGTGTTCAGAATTGCTCAGTCTTTGGCGTTGAAGTTGCTGTCTCTAGTAAATTATTTGTCCTTGTATTGTTGTTGCAGATTTGCTTCCTCCTGTTTGCAGTTCTTTACATTGTGTCCTACTGCATTGTAACTCGATACAAGAGGAAGAGTGGTAAGTGTCTTTCTAAAATATAATCTAGATGTGGGCTGCTGGAACGGGAGACGGAATGTCTCTCAGCAATTCTGGCATGGGTTCTTAATGCATGGGTGCAAGTTCGCCATCTACAGATGTGTTTCCATTAAATTAATTAATTGTTCCATCATAGTCTGTTTTACTGTCAGGATTTCTCACACACAGACTTTATTTGGACAGCCCACGCATTTGGCAGCACACTTCAGCATTTTTTTTAATATCTGTCTGACAGAACAATGGCGTCTGTGGTCGATTATCTCATGGACTTGCACACATCCACCACCCTCCAGTGCTTACCTGCAAGTGACTGTGTATGAGTGTGAACCATACCTTCCCAATTGCTGGGAGAAATGTGACACTGGTTAAATGGGCAAAGTATGAGAAGAACTACAAAATAACAGCAAAGTAAAACCGCAGTTACTGAAAGGGAAAAACATGTAGCTTGAGTTAATGCTAAAACTTGTTTCATCACTTCTGTAACATTAGTGTGACATTAGTGTGCAAGCGATCGCCACAGCAATCTTAAACAAACAAAAAACCAGAATGGCCAAAATTCACTTAGTGGTCACCAAACAAAAACTAATTTGTTAGTTATGATTATAGAAGTACTTTAATTTTGTGGACAAAGGACTTCCTTCCTCAGGTAAGTGATGCAAGCTGTGAAAACATAATGGTAATTCAATTTTTGACAAAAGTGACAACATATTCAATGTCCTTCTCTAATGAACAGGTCTCCACACGACATTACATGCAGACAAGAAGACCAGTTTTAGTCTCAGACAACCAGATGAAGCAAAACAAAGTATACATGTTAACAGTGAGGTGTAATAGCATGCAGAAAAACCTTTTTGTTACTTTAACATGGTAGAGGAAAAAAAAAAATGATCTGAAGTTGACATTTTAAATAATCTGTTCCACAACATTGGATTTTTTTTTTCTCAAAGTTTAGAAAAAGTACAGAATAGTCAAAAACATCCAGAACAGAGTTGAGATATGGAGTGACATAGTATCACTGCAGGCAAGAAAGATGTTTTGTAATTTAAGGGAGACAAGAGTTAGAGGAGAGGGGCAGCAAATACAATTTGGCCTACAGATGTGAGACATGACAATTCATTAGATTAGTGGGACATTGAGACCTGCCTCCATGCATTCCAAGACTGAAATTCATAAATACCATTGTGTTCATTGTAGTTGTTGTGATGAACATGGAAACTGTCAGCTATAATTCATTGCATCGTACAAGACCATCTCAAAGTGCTGGTCTAAGGACGTGACAAAACCGTTCGGGTCTCTGGCAGTGGTAAAGCTGCTATTGATAAAATTATTGCAACAAAGATACATAATCTCCATTAACCTGAAAATAAGAAATGTCCTCTGAAAAATAGATGGAACAAACTCAGAAAAACATACTGTTGGAACATAAAATGAGCCATTTCAGAACCAGGTGTGTTCTCAACCATTGAATTGTGACATATATCGCTGACTAAAACACTTGAATATACTGATGAAGACTTGCAAATATTAAAGGATTATTAACAGAGCAAGCAAGGTTAATAATTTGTTTATTATGTGGCTATTTATTTATATA
>CABFOU010018219.1:1381-12011 GCA_900660325.1 Opsanus beta
CAAAAAGCAACTTGGTTGAGGTAAAAAAAAAAAAAAAAAAAATTGTATATGTTAGATAAAAGAAACACCAAGACATTAATATTGCTGTCTTTAAACGATTCCTGCATCGATTTGGTTTTATGATAATGGAGTCATTGTCTTCTTGGATAGCAAGGCTGCAGAGAGGTTTTTTTGTTTTTCCCAGAAGCTTCGCCACAGCATGATGCTTCCACCACCATGCTTCACTATCAGGATGGTGCATTGATAGTGATGTTATTTGAGAAAGGCGTTAATAAAGCTGATATGGGATGTATCCCTCGGTACATCACAACATTATGTACAGTACATGTCCACAATTATTTGTCTCAAAATCTTGTCACTACACAAAACCATATGGTTGCTATAATGGAAGAGGATAAAGTTGCATAATTGTCCAGGATAAAGTCATATCGTTGTTTTGCCATATAGAAAAAGATAAAGAGCATAGTGTGCCCAAAGGAATAGGACAGGGTACCCATGCACTTTGCACTTTGGTACAACACCTGTCAAGCATCATGGCACCACACACAAATAAAATTACTTTGAAAATATCTCCAATTTCAACTTGTTCTCATTCAAGGGCATCAAAAAGTGATAGGAAGAGAATATGCGCAGAGAAATAGGTTTTTGACAGTAGTGTAATGCAATGCTACTTCTTTTTTTTAACTACGGTGTTGTTTATCTTTAAGGTTTAGTTAGCACCAGAGAAGATCTTCGAATGCTACTAGATAGTGATGTCAGGGACTTTGAGAAAAGCTTTTGATGCCATTGGGTTAATAATTAAAGTTCAGTTAAACAGTCTTGGTTCATAACTGCAGCTGCATATTTCTCTTATTACTACACAAAATCAAAGAGGGAGATACTAATTCAGGGTATGAATTAGTAATGAAGGCTATTTTTCAAGTGAATAGCAGGAACAAGTAAACAAAATGCAAACAATATAATAAAATAATGTGAAGTTCAAATGAAGCTTTTAAACCTAAACTTCAGACTTCTGTTCTTGCCTACCTGTAATCTGTGATGTTGACAATTAAAAAATATGTTAATAAAAAAATAAAAATATGTAAATATCTTAATGTTTTAGCCTAGTTTTTAATGTAATTTTATACTTTTCTATGACTGTTTTAGCTTTCGTCACTGTATTTTATGTTTAATAATAACTATAACTTTATATAGCACTTTCAGCATAAAAACTAAAAACAAAAGAGACATTAAAATAAAGGTTCATTTTAAACTAAAGAAAATAAGTGTGCTTGAAGGTTGGATTTAAAAGATTGATTGGTGGTTTTATTTTTTATTGTATCTTATTTTGTGAAGCACTTTGTGTGTTTGATTTGAAAGCGATATATTATTATTAAATTATTAATTAGTATTATTACAAATTACTAAAATCTGGCAATGATTTTTTTCCCCCTTGATGTCAATTTGGTGGATTCCCTCATGAGCCTTCTTTTTCCCCCTCTACATTCACTCAGTTTTTGAGGACAATCAGTTCCAGGCAGATTTTCAGCTGAGTTCTATTTCTTGTGTTTCTGAGTAATTTGTTTAATTGAACTGAATAATATTGAGTGACTTTTAATTTTCCTCGCATCCATCACCTTACGTATGTTTTTCATTCATCTTTTTGAGTAGATTTTTTAGGAAATTTATTTAGTCTTCATGGTGTAGGTTTTGGAACAATACTGACTCAACACTTGTGGTTCTTAAAACCCGTTGGCTATACCAGTAATGATTTAGTTGAGCCATGTATCCCTGTGGATACTCATGGCCTTGTCTTATTGAATACTGCATTTATAAAAAGGGCTGAAGGAACAAAACGACAAATACTGGCAATGTTCTGGCTTCTTATGACCAAAAAATAAATCTCCACAGAGTTTGTTTTGGTTAAATGCAATCCAAACATTACTGTTATTTTGCCATATGGGGTCAAACCCAGAGCAACCTTTGTCACTTCATCTTGGTGATGCAAAATCTAAGCAGCAGCACAAGTGTCTTTTCAGGGGTTTATGGAGAAACTGAGAGCGCGAGGCAATCGTGAAAGACTTGGGTGTTTATTTACAATATGCATCCAATCATCCTTTGTCACGGTTCCACATTCATGTTTTTCCGAAACCACAGAGAGACAGTCGCTGTAGATTACATTTTTGGCCTCTTTGCTACACAAACTCATAATATGGTACCGTCTTATCAGATCCTGCTTACAATAACAGATTCACTTCAAGTTGAAGCTGTTGTTTAACTTATTCAATCCCTTGGGAAAATCCAGTTCAAACAAGTCAGCAGACATCTGCCAGTCCACAGCACTTGATGATGTCAACGGGTCCCGTTGGTACCAGATTCTTCCACCACTTTCAATCATTTCTTGTGAGATTACTGCAGTAGGATATTATTGTACAAACTATGACCATGTGTCCTGTTGCCACAAAGCTTAGCAACACATTACAGTTTGTCAAAGCAAGCTATTGCAAGTGAGAGATAGATACAGAGAGGAGCTGGTGACCTTTCTGTCCTTCATATTTGCCTAGTTTCCCCTCAACCCCAATCTGAAGAGTGAAATCATCTGATCCCAAACTAACTGTCAACTGGCTTGTGATGGTGGCAAAGCCAGCAGACATCAATCAATCAGATTTTCTCCTCGTCTATCAGAGGAGGCTTTTTCCCCTGTTTTGCTCCAGCTTATCATCTGACCCAGTTGTTATCCCATTTCTGCAGCTTAAAAACCTTGATTATGGTCAAAAGTATGTCTCGGAGATTCACAGCTAGACTGCACCTAAAGGAAAATATTATCAGTGTTTCACCACAGAAATGAATGCAAGAGGTAATCAGCTGTGTATGTGCGTTTCTTTTTTTTTTTTTTTATGAGGCTCTTAATTCTACACTCAGGCCAGAAATAAGGAGTTTTAGCTGGTTATCGGTGCTTTTCAGGAACTGCGTGAACCTAAGATAAAAATCCAATCTGATATCATAAGACAAAAAGGCATTTTAGTGGGCTACAGCACTTGCTCAATGTCAACACTTTTTAGTAATTACGAGATAAGCATTCTCGGAAATACACAGAGAAGGAAAATTGGCTGATTGTGAAATAATAGCAACTGCATTTCTCTGTGGATGTTTACTCTGTCACTTTACAAAGCCCGCTTTGAGATAATTAGAAGCAGGAGACGCGCACTTGCAACACATCACTCCTTTCACCACTGTTGACGATCGCGCGCACTTAGTCTAATCTGATTTGCATAAATTAGTGTAAATATAATTGATCAACCTGTTTGAAATTGGAATATTACTCCATTGTGGCTGTTAATGTTGCCACACGCGCACTCTTAATCACAGGCAGGCAGATACGGCCGGGCGATGCGTAAGCTGTGCTGTCAGCTTTGCAATGGTGCAAATCAAAACATAGTCTCTTTTAAGGTATTAACATGTTTTGAAGTTTGTTTTATATCTTCAGCATATTTGACAAATTGTTTATCTATTTACATGGTTTTGTCATTAGTAATTTTCCACTGAACCCTTAAGACGGGCTGCGTTTTGTGCAGGAAAATGCTGATGTACAAATTGAACTGAAAAGCTTGTTACCTAATCTGCGGTTACCGCCTGCCCCCCTCCCCAGCTATAGAGCCTGGTGCATTTCATGTGAAAAGTTCTGCACCACAGTGCTTCTCTACAAACACATCCCTGGTAATTCCTGCCAAGCCAAAGATTCTCACCGAACAGCTATTCGAGAGGTGTTCTGGTATACCAGCTACGCTCAAGATCTAGTAAATGGTGCTCACCAAATTATCAACATTTACTGTCTGCTTTCAAAAACACATTCAAAATGATGTGGTTTAAGCCCAACTCATTGCTCATCCAATATATTTACTGTATTTTACCGACAATGCCTACTACAAAACATGACTCATATTTGCACGGAGTCCCTTTCCTTTCTGGGCCAAGATTCAGTCAAAATCCTAACAGAAAATTATGACATCTTCCATGAAAATATTTTGATTAAGTGTAGCTAAATAAATTGAAATGAACAAAGAGGATTTTAATGGACAGACAAAGGTTATTTATATGCTTGCAATTTAAAAACTGACAGATTTACACCCTGGTTGCTTTTTGGTGAAAATGGCAAGTTCCTGCTGGAAATGCAAAGCGGTTTCTCTTCGAGAGATGAAGATGTCAAAGCATCAAATACATGCAATGAGCCCAATATTCATATCCCTGATACATCAAGACCTCAGCATGGCACCAAAATAACAGGATGCACAACCTCAGAAATCCTGTTAATTGAGCAGTAGCTTCCTGATGTGCATCACCCAGGTGAAAAGGGACTGTGCAAGTTAAATGAAAGAAGAATTCATGATGTGTGGCGGCCTCTCTTACTCACCCTGGCTATTTCCCCTCTTGGCAGGGGCCAAATAGAGAATGTTAAATGAGGCAATTGTGTCCCAGAGGTAAAAAGAGGAAGAGAAAAAAAGAGGAGGCAGTGGCCCTGCTCTTTGCTCCAACCCTGAGGAGCATTCGGCTGCATGATGAGGTACATACAAGCACTAAGAGCAGCGTTACACAAATAGCCCAGACCAGACCCGACGTGTGAACAGAGATGGATACTACACTGTCTACACTGACACACACACACACACACACACACACACAGTCCCTCACACCTGCTGATCAGTTCCCCACTTGATTGATTACTACAACACCTACGGTTACACTCAGTCAGATCAGCAGATAATTTAATTTCAGGATTATGTATTCCTAGGATTTGGACAAGCCTAGGCATGTACCCTGTAAAACGCAGTGAGTGGAAAAAATGAGTCCATGCTCTCCAGACTGCAAACATGATAACTCAAAATCAGTCAGTCAAAGATATCATCTTCAAAACTGTCAAATTTAAAGGGTATATAATGAGGATTAAGATGATTAGACTTTCATTAACTCTGATGCACCAGATCAAGACAGAAAGCAATGTTAGTTTTGCTTAGCTACTGTAATATTTCATAGACCTGTCTGCCATCTGCAGGACGGTTGGTGGAAATTAGGAGCAGGTGTGATTGCACTTACATGTATCTTATTTTCTCCCTGAGGGATGTGTATTGTTGCAGGGAATAATCTTGTCATATGCATGATGGAAAATAGGAGCAGGTGTAGTTGAAATTAGCTCGTTTGACGGCTTCTTCAGTTTGCAAAGCCTAAGTGTGGTGGCCACCAAGGCCACCATTGCTGATGTTACCCAAGCCAAAATACAAAATATAAAACAAAAATTGCACATATATTATTTAAAACAACTTTAGCCCCCACACTGAGACCCAGATACTGATTTTTCAGAAGGATGGAAATCCTGTTCTTCCTAAAAATTTATTACTGGAGCTCTGGAGGTCAAAATTTCAAAATTACGACTGTATTTTCTGGAGTATAAATCGCACATGTAAAAAAAAAAAAAAAATGCCTCTTGAAGATGAAAAAATGAAATAAATCACCCCGGATTATAAATCATACTTGAGTATAAATTGCAGGACCTCCCAAACTGCTAATACTACTAAAAAAAGGGACTTGTACTCTGGAAAATATGGTATGTTCAAATCCAGATTTTAGTAATATTAGAGGCGGACTGAGCAATGGCAGCCAACACTGCCTTTTTGTTTTTCCTTTTTTTCTCCTTATCAATCTGAATCATCCCATGAGAGATAGATGATAACATGTCCAATCTCCAACACATAAAGTGTGCATTCATATTTTATTTGAATCTAGGTACCAAACCAAATTTCACTGTAACTACAGGATGAATGAACAAGTAAGCCAGAGTAACACTCTCGCTCCAACAAAATTTTCAAAGCAATCAGCAGTCAACCCACAGAGATAGACGGCAGATTGCCCAAATCCCATCAATGTTCATTGCTAAGGATTCACTCAAAAACATTTAAAAACCAAGTCACAGATCCAGTTGTTCTTGGAGAAGAGCGAAGCCACAATGACAACCTTCTCTGGCTGAAATTTAAAAGTCAATCACAAGCACATCACTAGAGACAGATGGCAAAATCTGGAAAACATTCCCACCTCTCAGTGGTAACAGATCATTTAAAAATTTTTTTTTTTTTTTAAACTTAATTTTCAGACACAGCTGATCTTGTAGGATGTTGGAGCCACGGTGCAAACATTCTCTCCGAATTATGCCAAGGGACACAGACGGACACACAGACAAATTGGACCATTTGTTAAACCCCCTTCACACCCTGGGGGGGTTGGACAAGGGTGCTAACTAATCATCAAGCTAATGTTTCACTGTGAAGACGTGTACACAAGCTGTTAAACTAGAATGCGCGCTGTATTTTAAGATGACGAGTTACGACACGGATAATGTAGGTCAAAATAAAAATTTAAACTAAATCCCAGCCTGCTGAGACAAACGGAGTACATTCTTACATAATGACTGCATGGTGAGCGCTATAAACAGCGAGGGCCAGGATGTGCACTTGGGGCCCCCAGGAATACCAGGATGCAGAGTTTGATCTGTTAACATTCTGCAGGAAACTGATCTCGCCTGCAGTCCCACACTGTCAGCTATACAGACGTACTCTGCGGTGACACCTCTGATAATCAAAGCTTTGTCTGGGTCTTAAAAGGACGTACTTGAACAACAGCAAGACCAGGGGCCCTCTTCGCTGTAATGGCCTTTGGACATCAATATTTAAATCTTCCATCTCTGCTGTGATTAGAATGCTGCTTTTCTCTTTGCCCCCTCCTCTCTCCAGAAACAACAAGGAGGGGGTGAAAAAAAAGCCTTTAATCGATGATCTCTGAGTCTAAACTAGATTCCTAAGCAGTTTGCCACTCTCGGCAGCAAGATAAGATAAACTCTTTTTGACCTGAGAGATGAAGTTGCCATGACGATCAGGGAGTCCACTTTCTCTATTGATATTTTGTTGATGTAACAACAAATGGAACTAGATCCTGCTCGTGATAATGGTGATTAATTAATACCAATATTGATCCCTACAAGCAAGAGACAAGGCTATTAACTTAAAGCAGGCTGAAAGTCAATTGTTACCTGGAGGCTCAGTGAGCATCGCAGATATCAAATCACCACAGTTACAGACAAGCAATCTAAAATTAAACAGGTTACACATACATGTTCAAGCAAGGTTTCTATACAACTCTGCAAAGGGCCAAAACTCCATATCTCACAAAAAAAAATTTTTTTTTGAAATGTCACAGTTCTACGCCTTTTTTTTCTGGAGCCACCTCAAAGGTTAATTGTCACACTCAGACTTTGAACCAATTTACAACAGAATATATTTTCATGTTCCAAAGAGAATTTTTTTCTGTAATAAAACAACAACAACAGCCAACAACAGCTGTTTTTTCATGTGAAAAACATTTTCACCTTTGGTGTAAAAATTCAGTACAAAAATCTTTTCTTGAGAATGTTCCAGTCAGAATCAATTGTTTCACTTTACATGCACGTGTGATTTTTCAGGCACATCTTCCAAAAATATTAGAATGACTGGGATACAACTCATGTTGTTCAACACGTGTTTTATTTTTGTTTTCATGTCTCGGTTATTTGGTAGAATGGCCAAAGCAGTGGGTCACCCCTCTGAGTCTGGTCTGCTTGAGGTTTCTTCTGCAAAAAACACCAGAGGGAGTTTTTCCCTCACCACTGTAGCCTATGTGCTTGCACAGGGGGGTTGGATGGTAAGGTTGAACTGAACTGGTTTATTGGGGTAGCCACTAATTTAAGGTTGGTGGCCAGCGTTTTTGAAAACAATGTTTATCTTGGGATGGGATACATGCAAACTCTGGCAAAATAATCTTTAAAACCCAGTATGTAAAAGATTCTTGACAAGATTGTGACTCGTGATTCTGCCTGGAAGAAAAAAAAAAATTGTGATATGATATTTTTGCCATATGGTCCACCACTACCATAGTGCAATGGACCATGGTAAATGGTCAAAACTGTAGCTTCACTTTAGCAAAGAAAATGATAAGGCAAAGCGCAGTAGCCACAACACAGCATTCTAGGTAGGAGCAATGGAAAAGCTGACCAAACAGAAAACTATCACAAAACAGTACGACTATAAGGAGACCTCATGAAACAAACCTACCAGCCAGTTGCTTTACCAAAACCTACAACACATCGCGCATCACTGAACATAACAGTTCAATGCAGACTGCTGACATCTCTGGGTCAAATAATATATTTCACACTATGATATTACAAGTTAGAGTCCACACAGTACAATTTCTGTGGGCATGCAACATCAAACAACATTATAGTCATTATGGACAAAACAAATAGTTGGTAAATAGAAATAACAACTCCAAAAACAACTTGCCTCCTTCAGAGTTGGACAGGTTCATGATGGAAGAGGACCAAAAATGTTCCAAAGTTACCCCTCTCCTGGATAGGTGGAGCTGAGGCCTGTATAAATTTGAACTAACAATAATTCTTAATTTGACTTTGTCCAGTGACTTATTTTCTGAAAATTGAGAACTATTCCCTGATTAACGTGCTATTTTTGTTAAACCCCTTGACTTGAGGCTGAAAGTCGACACTACAAACTCATCCCGGATGTTTCCCTTCAACCCCACTGTGGTGGTGTACAGAGGCAAATTTACAAAATTGTGTCACTGTCAAAATACTTATGGACCAGACTGTAAAAGTGAATAAAAGTGCAATCAGTGACACCAGAATAGACTGTACACTCCAGAACAGAACAGTTAGGTCAAGTATAATTCACTTCATATATAAAATAGCAGAAATAAAAAAAAATAAATAAATACATGTGTATTACATTAAATGATGACTTATGTTTGCAGGTTTAATGGCAGGAGGAACTATGATAGATTTAAGTAATCAGATTTAGATTTAAAAAAAATAAATCATCTGTAAAGCCAATGTTATTTTTCAAGGCTTTTGTCTTTGACCCATTGTGTAGAGCCACTGGAAATTTTAGAGTTTCTATTCCAGGTCAGGCCCAGCACCACATTTTGTGAAAATTATCAAAATCCCACAGACACCGAGAAAAACAGGTTCCTGGCTTGTGTTCACATTGGTGCCACTTTCAATAACAGCACAATGATGACAATTTGCACCGGCCATTAATGGAAGAACAGCGGTGGAATTCAGGAAAAAGGAAGATAAAGAGAAAACCGCGTGAGGAAGTGACCTCCACCTTTGCAGCAACCCCACCCACATTTCACACTGCCGTCCAGGCGACAGAGTGGGCAGGATCAGGCACCGTCACTCATTCAGTCCATCGACTGCCAACTCATCCAACACATCACATGGCAGCGTTTCCAACAAAGGAAGCAGCAGCACGCAACTGCTGTACATTCTGCTCCCTATAGAGGCTGCGACATCAGCAGTAGGCACAAAGACCGACCACAATTTACTTTAGACACCGGGAAAAAAAACCAAAACATTACAACGAGATGACATTCATCTGCATTGTTGTTTTGTGTCAAAACTGAGGAGGCAATTGGGGATCCTTCAGCTAAGACGAGGCAACGGCACAAGCTGTTATTGGCAGGGAACAGATGTTTCAGAGAAAGTTGGCATTCGACAACCATTCTTCTTCTGACAGAAATCAACACGACAAACACAAGAGACACGGCATGATTGTCACCCAATGAAAGAGACACCCTTAAATATACAGGGAGGCTGGCACACCAGCATTTTTTTCTTTTTATGGTTTTGTTTTGATTTTACACCCCCAAAACATCTGATGAGTGGGACTGCCGGTATATTTCGGGCAAGGGTGAAAACATAGTATCGCCACGGTGATGCAGGAAAGCAGGCTGAGCGACCAACTGACTGAAATATGGAAAAATAAAACTACATCCTTTGCTGTTAAACCACGTAGTCACATGCTCGTAACATATGTACTCATGTATATACACAAACACACAGACACATGATGCTGGCAGTTGGCTCGGTAAACGCTCGGCTTATCCTTTACTACTGGAATCTGTCTCTGATAAACGCCCCTCAAAGATAGAAACGTCACCTGATACGATAAACTGAACTGACGTTACATAAAGTGGCCTTATGCTAAGGAGGTGGAAAGATTAACTGGGGAAAAAAAGGTTGCTATGATAAAAAATAAATACAGACAACACTGAGTGGCTACAGTTTTGTTCAAATATAAGCAGAAACATTATTTTAGTAAGGTAAAGGTTGTAACGATTGATTGGTAAATCACCAGAAAAATAATTTGACTATTTTAAATGCAGCACTCGGTGTATGAAGTAACACATCAGGTAAAAGCAGCAAACTCAGGTCTTAAAGCTTGTCAAACGCAAAGATTTGTTTGTAAATTGAATACATTTTGGTTTTGAATTGTGAGACATATCCAACCATTTCAAGACGATCTATGTAACGTTGAAGAGGGCAATTTTTTTTTTGGACAATAAAAAAAAAATAACATTAAGCTGTAGCTCCAGTGTGTAGAATTTATAACAGTCATATTCTTTAAAGCACAGTCTTATCAGGGGAAAAAAAAAAAAAAAAAAAAAAAACTTATTTAAATATTTCAAAAAATTACTAATAAAGTGATTAATCGACAAATAATCACAAACTATCCTAGAAAAAATACGTCCCATCAGCTGCCCCCTTGTTTTC
>CABFOU010018946.1:1225-15797 GCA_900660325.1 Opsanus beta
TGCTCTTCCGATCTAGGAGTCCAGCAGCAGCTACTTACTGCCTGCCTGGACTGTAGCTGCTCACACGTTGGCCAAAACAAACATCTTCCCCACAGTGCTGACAGGACATAAACGTGTGCGGGGAAGTGTGGACTGTAGCGGTCACGTGCACCCCACTACTGTGAATGTGTAATTTCTATGTGCATGTCTGCATTGTAATGCATTTGGACAATTCCAACCCTCAACCACCAAAATGACTATCTTCACTGATTTTCCCGTTACATCTAAATGAACCCCCTGAGCTCCTGCTCAGACTGTGTACATTAAAAACACCAGGAGTGCCTTAAATTTCACATTGTATTGTGCTACCACTTTATACTAATTTGTAAAGAGGTTCTTGTGAAGATAATATGACAAGGATGCATTTGAGAAGTCAGGAAGGGCATCCGGTGTAAAACTTTACCAAGAAAGCACCAGCACCAATGAGTGTCTGGGCCTACATAGGACTTACTTCCCTTTTAAATAGCAACACATTTTTCCCCTGCCATGATGGATCTCTCCACAGCTTTTGACATAATTGCTTATCATAACCAGGTTAAGTGATGTAGGAAGTGGTAGTCATATCACAATCAGCCATGGAGTAATTAATCCTTCCTGGCCTAAGAGTTTCTTAGTTGCTGCCAATAAGTGTGACCTCATTTGCTAGTCTGTTTTCCAGAGTACCACAAGGTTTTGCCCTGGGACTCCATTTGTTTAGTCTATACATCTTCTCCTTGAATACATCGTAGGTACTTCTGAAGGCATCTTAGACAACTGATTATGCAGGTAGTTTATATATTGCTGACTTGTCAATTGGACTTGTCAATGCAGGGCTGCCATCAAGATTATCAAGAATGGCTGATACTTTCCTGCAACTTAATATAGTCAAAACAGAAGATCTTATTTGAGAACTTTGTACTTCTATCTTCTCCAATTTAACTTTCTTTCATATTTGTAGGTTTCATGAGTTGAGACAATCAGTTGTCTTGCATGGTCTAACCTGGATAAATTCAATTCATTTCTCTCCTACACCAGTTACCTCTGGATTGCTTTCTAGTGGTCCAAAACACTGCTGTAAGGCTTTTTACCAGATTCTCCAAAATGGTCTCGCAGGACAAGTACTTTAAATATCTTGGCTCCCCACAGAAGTCAGATCAGGTCTGAGAACATTTGTTTGGGTCATAGGTTGGTACATCCACCACGCTATAGAACCACCTTAGATCCTGTTTGGCAACCAGCCAGGCAGACAACTGGCCCATGTCCACCTCCCCAAAAATAGCAATAGTTTTGTTTTTGGTTTTTTTTTAATAGATTTTTGAGACTGTGGCTCCTATTTTGCCACATGACACTTAAAATCAGTAGATGGTACAAACAAAAAGAAGCTCAAGACCCTCTTGAGCAGGGGTAGGCAATATGTCATGAAGGGCCAAGACGGCACAGCTTTTCCTTGCAACCAATCACATCAGCAGGAGGTTTCACTTTTGAGCATCACCCCTTAAATTAAAGTCTGAGTGCTGAGTTGCTCGGTCGCTAGGAAAACATGCACTGTCTTGGCCCTTCATGCCCAACCCAGTTCTTGACCTTTCCCAGCTAACACACCTATGTCTTGTGGCCAGCTATTGTTTGCTATTTTATCATCCTGAACATGCCATGATTTGTGAACAAATGTCTATAATATTGTGCAGAAGACACATCTACAATATTTCAGTTGATGTGCGATGCAGTTCTGGTATAGCCATTAGGGGGAATAAAAGTTTGCCTCCAGTCCAAATGTCAAGTGCCATCTGTTCTGGATTTGAAAACACATATAGGCTATCAGCGATATTTAAACGTCGATTATATTTCCATTTGGATTTTTTTTTCCTTTGTCCTGTCCAGGGTGTACCCTGCCTCACACGTTATGACTGCTGTGATAGGCTCCAGTCCCCCGAGGGTATAGAAAATGGATGGATGGATGGATGGATGGATGTTTTTCCTTTTTCTATTTTGAGGTTAATAACTCAGGACTTGAAATGCCTAACATGTGTCCCACCGACGACCCGTTTTAAATCCTTGTATACCAAATTCCTTTAACCAGCTAAGTGCTGCAATTAATCCATTTCCTCCCCAGGAATTAGATCTGTTCATTAGACTTTTCCCTCTCCCTTCATCCCCTCAAAGAATCCACTATGCATGGCTGAAATAAGCGGTGTGGCTGTGAGGTATATTCAGGGCCTGTAGAGGGAAGTGGAAGAGGGAAAAGATCAGGTGCAAGGCCTCCTTGTCTGAATATAAAGTCTGAACCTGTTATGTTCTCTACTGGAGGAAAGGAACTGTCCTCTGGGACCAATACAGGAAAGACATAGGAAGGTTTTTGGGATATGAGGTGATCATCAAGGATCCCCATGAATCACATTTTGATAAATTCAGTTTAAGCTTGTATGTCGGAGATCTTTCACACAAACACACTTACAAAAAACAAGAGCAAGGCAAAGCGTGGCATATGCCCCTGCTAGTTTGTAAAGTCGGTGTCCTTTTCATAGGAGAGGTTATAGTGAAGTTGAGAAATTATTTTTATGGTGAAAGAGTGGTGATTAAAAGATGGTATATGGTCTATGTGTATAACAAAACATTGCAACTTTACAATTTCTATGTGGTGTATTGACCCCTATTTTCAAAAGGATACTTCATCTACCCTCTCCAACACACAACCAAGAAATGGTTTCAATAGGACGAGAGTGTTCTTTACTTATTGTGTGTAAATGAAAATCAAAATGGCTTCTGTAGTGGGCAAATTGAATAACGGACAATGGGCATTTTTAAAAGGAACCTTCCTCTAGCCTCCACCAATACACCTCCAAGAAATGGTTTCAATCAGATGAGGCTTTCTTCAATTATTATGTGGAAACAAAAATCAAGATGGCGCCCATGGAGGCCACAGTGGCTGATGGACGAACCCCATTTTCAAAAGGAATCTTCCTGAAGCCTCCCCTAATTCACCACTAAGAAATGGTTTCAATAAAACAAAACATTTTTTTAGTTATTTCACAAGACATCGTCCATAGCAACATACTGGATAACGGATGATGGCCATTTTCGTAAGGAACCTTCCTTTCATCTCCACCAGTACACCACCAAGAAACTGTTTCAATCAGAGGAAGTGTTCTGTAGTTACTGGGCAGAACAGAGAAGTTAACAGAGAGACGCCTGGACAAGGTGAAAACGTAATGCCCCCCCAACTTCGTTGAGCGGGGGCATAATAAAAGACAAGTCTGGTTAAGCAGTTACAAGAACCTTCCTACTAACACACTGAAAAAAAGCTCACACATACATATGCTACGTGTAGCTGTACGTTTTTTTCATTCCTCCAGCTTCAAACAGCATCGGTCAACCTTAGACAAAATAATTAGCATGACTGAAGTACTTCAAAGGATCCACGTTGGAACTTTGCTTTTTGAAGAAAATGCCCCAAGCACACTCATTCATCAATCTCCCACAACTGCGTTTAGACATTAAATCAATTGTGAGACACGACTTGACATAAATTTTATTCTATAACTCGTTAAACTCCTCAGATGTCTGATTCTCAACGACGCTGTCATTTTGTGATGGCCGTCAAGAAACTTTCTGTCGATAAACAAATACAGCAACTTCCTCCTATGGGAGTGAAAGCAAATGAAACCTGACAGCGGTGGCTGGTTGAAGTGTGCTGGGAGACTTATGGAAGGTTCCAGGCCATTTGCTGCTGTGTTTTTGTGAGGGAGCGAGTCCACCCCTAGGGCTGTGTAAAGAACAATCTGGAGCTCAAAGGGTTGATGACTTGACAAATCGCAGCCACACAGAGGCACAATTTGAATCTGTAGCAGACATCAAACAAGAATTCACAATCAGGCACATGTGTGCGTACGCTGATGTAAGATGTATTCCTTGGGCTGGTAACAGTGTAGGTCTTGGATAGCAAAAGCCTAGATGAGCTAGAAACCTCAGGGAAAAACAGGATGCCCACTAATATGGGCCAAAATTTACAACAGAACAGGAACGTAAAATCAGCATGAAAGTTAGATAGAATTTGCGGCTGGAGAGGAAAGCAAAACTTTTCATCTGTACTGCAAATTAATGATGGTTAAGTGCTTTGAAATTTTTCAAAACCTTTGAAACACCCGTGTTTGAAAAGTAAGATGTCATGCACTGTACTGCCACCTGGTGAACACTGCCACCTGTTGGACAGATTACATATTTAAATGCTACAGTCAGAGCAGGGTCTGTACATGCACTGTACACTGCCACAATGGATTCTCTCCTTGGTCTACCGAAGTTCAGAATCAGCCACAACCAATCTGTCTCAATAAATAAAGCAAGTTCTGACTTTGTAAAAAGACGATACTTGAACACTTTTTTGGCAGTGTTGGTGGTGGTAGTGGGGGTGGGGGGGGTAGATAAATGACTAAAGGACTAGTTATCAAAATTATTTTTCACCTGTTGATCAACTATCAGCATTTTACACTTTACCACATACAATTAACGTATATCTATGTCATCTTCGATAAATTTAATCTTGGTATTTTGGTGGTGGAAGTAGAATTCTAGTCAATCCCATTCATTTCCATATGGGTGGTAAAATTTAAGGTGCTTGGATGCCAGCAGTGCCATATACTTGTCAACCTGACCTTACCTAGGTTGTAAGAGCTCCTGGGGCAGATTCACTTATTATGGGTCAGTCAAGATTTTGATGGCTACCACCTACTTGGCGGGGGGGTTTGGCCCTGAAATTTTACAAAAAGTACCTTTAAATAATGAGAGCTTCATCGAGTGAGAACTGCTGTAATAATCTGGGTTGCTGCAGGTAGTAAAACTAAATGTGAAAAGCTATCACTGAGAACTTGTTTTCCTGAATGTGCCTTACAGTAAAAGTAATTTAACATAAAAGCAGCAAGAGTGCCACAGGAAACAGTTTTACTGTGAAAGTGTGAAAGTGTGTCATTGTAGGATGCAAACAGGGGGCATTTCCACCAACACAACTGGCAACAACTGACCTCCTCTGATTGTCAAAGATGCCCTCAAACGATGAAGACACAAAGTCTATGACTAATACGAAAGACTACATAGACCTTTACCCTAAGATTAACCTTTACCCTAGACCTGATCCAAAACTTAGAATTTTCTTTTTAAAGATTACATTAATCATGAAAAGGCAAAAATTGAAATCCCCACAAAGAATCAAAAGTGGGTTGTCTGATCCCTAGCCTGTAGCCATAAGCATTACCCTACAAAACCACTAAGGGAAAAGTGGAGTTGTGGCCTCGAACTATATAGTAAGATCATGTCAGACGTGTCCGTGTAGACTCTCACAGCACAGACATCTCTAAATCAATGGTCCTCAACCAACTTTAGCTGACGAGGCCGACCACCAGGCCAACAAGGCAATCCTACAGGAAATCATGATTGATTTATTGAGTTAATGGTTGACTACCCAGCAAAAGTACTGGCATTACTTTGAACATTGTGCTATCTGTGTTGGTCAATTTTACGGGAAATATCTTGTTTTAGAACAAATTATTTTGCATACAAACCCATACTTAATGCATCATTATGCACATAAATACAGCCAGTCATGTGCAGATAGACATCCTCCACCCCCTACTCCAACACAAAGGGGGTCAAATCTGCACACATTCAACCACCAGCGAAAGAGAATCTCGAAAAATTACCCCTTTGCTGGAGCCTGGAAAAACCAATGACTTAACGTCTGCTGCAGCTAGACTTATTTACTCACGTTCAGCCCCCTGAATCCAAACCCAAAAACCCACCTCCTCCCACCTCACAGCATGTTCTGCCTATCTGTTCAACATTACACTGTTCCACATCCTTCCCCTCTCTTCTGTCTCTCTTTGACCTGCCCAAACAGATTTACAAAACCCAACTCAGCACCAGAGCTGTTGGAAGGATACGTTATCAGACAGAGAGATAAGGGAGGTCAGACGGCGAATCGAGCCACACGACTTCACAAACACAGCTGAACTGTCTGCGAATTCCTATCTGATTGATGCTGAGAGAGAATAGACGGATTCTCGGGGAACAATCTGATGGCAATAAGCACTTAGAAACAAGAGTCTTAAGTTGGCTGATCTGGTTATTGTTGAAGGCCGTTTCCACCACAAAATTTTTACTTTCTAATCTCATAATTATGAGATTAGAAAGTAAAAAGGGATTTTTTTTTTTTCCATATCATACATAAATGTGAGCCCCCTGTAGTGGAAACAGGCTTCCACAGGTCAAGGCTTGACTAAATAAATGCAATTTTGTTTCTTTGCTCAATAATGCAAGAATGTGTGTACAAATTTCGCCCCAGTGTGCATGTTCAGATTTGCAAAGGAAGAATACACTTCTAAGACCCATTGGTGCCCGTGGTTATCCCTGGATTCTGTAGCATGAAGTAGATGGTTGGGACAACATTCCTTCGCAGGTTATGATGCGATACGATACGATACAATACGATACAATATGAAAACTTTATTATTCATAATGTGGACCTTTGCCTTTGGTTTCACCATAAAAGCATGTTAGAAAAATGCCCTACATCATCATCACAGCAAACAACCATAAAAATATATCTAAAAAAAAGTTTGCACATCCTATAGACATACATATAAATAAAATTAAAACTCACAGTGTGCAAACCTACACTAAACCCCTATCAATAATCACAGCAATCCATTACAAAGCCAGGAGAACATTCCTGGATCCCGAAACTACAGGATCTTCACTTCATTTAAAACTCTAAAAGCACTTGGTACAAAGAATTTCTTGCAAATATTTCTGTTTGCCTGTCCCACTGAGCTACCTGCTAACCAGATTGAAAAACAGCAGTCGTAGTAAATCCTTTATAAGCTCAGAGGTCTGTTGGCACCTGTACCTATCTCCGGATTCCGTAGTGTGAAGTGGATGACACCAGTCCAACGCTGGTTACTTCCCCAGCCAGGGCCAGTCCCCATTCACAGCTAGGGGGACTGAGACAACGCAGATGAAGGATCTCATCCAAAGACACGGACAGGCAAATCTCAATGAAAGGCATCAGAGGGCTGATACAAACCCTGAGTGCTCTGCACACTGGGATATAACCATGTCCAATAGTTTATGTGGCAGTACATGCAAGCTTTTCAGTGAGCACAGTGTTTTGATTACAAAAGCCTGTGGTGATAATTTGTTTCTTGGAATCCTCCAACTTTTTGTTTAAAGAGAACACAACTTCCTATGTCTATTATTCTCTCACTCCCAAACTGGACTCATTTATATGCAGGGATAATGACAACCAGAAAGAGAACAAGATATCGTGAACAATGTATTTCTTTTGAACAAACATGACTTCCTTGTGATGTCATCATTACATCACTTACACCAATCAATTACAAATATTTTGCTGATCAATATAAACTTTACATCATCTCTCCGGCCCTGTTGGTTGCAGAGATGGAGCAGAAAATATGTTTTTCAAACCATGCTTTTGTTGATCTTCATGTTTGTCCAGTCCTGTCCAAAAGTTCATCATCTCAAGATAAATGCCCAAGTAATATTCCCACCAAATTTGGTGAAAATTGGTCCAGCCAATATTTAGTCAACGACACTCCAGAACAGATAAACTGTAAAAACATCATCATCCATCCCTCAATCATGGAGATGTAAAATCAAGACAACACTGTTTGAATAACAGGACAAAAAAAAAGAAAAATAAGATGTCTGTAGTTTTATATTTTCAAAATAAATTCTGATTTCCCAGAGAAACCACCAAATTGACACTTTTGTCTCCTTTACTGACATTCTTAATAATAATTTCAAAATAACAGTCAATGAAATAGTGATAGAAATGAACACATATCACCACTTTTTTTGTTAAACCTCATCATAATATTTACATCACACTGACAGAGTCTGTCTGAGAGCTAAAGCTCCAACTCATCAGCGAATAAACAGCACCACCTAGTGGGAAGGGAGTGAAGGCCTGTGTTTTGGGACTCACCACAGGTGTAGATCACGCTGAGGTACTTCCTGGTACCAGAATAGCACGGGTCTCCAAAGTCTCTGCTGGAGGCTCGAATCAGGCAGCTCCTCTTCCCCTGACAGCGAGCAGTTAAAACCGGCAGAGCGACAGGTGACTGGCAGTCTGATAAGAAGAGAAAAACGGGGAATGATAGGATTAATTCAGTCAATAAGACAGACTAGTGTCAAGATCTGATATCCAATCATAATGCACGAGCAAGTCCAAACAGAAGACGGTAGCGACGTCCGACTCATCCCTGTGCATCTCCCAGAGAAACCATACCGCTGCCTCACAGTGAGTATCCGACACCTGATCCAACCACATGTATCAGACCTGTTGCTTCTGCACCACTTATAATGATCTTTGGGAAAATCGTGAAGGACTCACGATCCAACATTCCACTCAGAACTCACAAGATGATACGCTCAAGGTTTTCAACAACCGACTCCAGTTTTCACTTTTTGTCGAGTTCAAACCATTGGTTTTGTTGTCCGTCAGTCCATCCTCCAGAATACAGGAACAGGTGTGCCTCCTTGTGAATCTTACGTATGGGTGCATCACCGCCACCATTAGTGTGAAGAGGTGTATCACATGCCATGGTTCCATGCTTAATGCGTCACTCTTAAAAGAGAGCGCACATTTCTTGTCAAGAGACTCTTCAATATTTCTCCATGTGCCAATTTCATTCGATTAAAAGCATCTGCAGAAGAGAAGAAAACCAAAACCATGAGGTCAAAGCAACTGACCCTAAAGCATAGACACAAAATCTAGGGAAGGCTACAAAGAAAGGGACAAAGAAAGCATAGAAGGTCACCAAAAACACATTTATTCTCCATAACTCTTACATGGGAAAAGATTAGAACCCCTTGGTGTCTTCCTAGAGTGGGATACCTAGACAGATTCATCAGTATTTTGGGTTTTATTCAGTACAATTTGCAGGCTTGGGTTTGACTAATAAAGACACTTGCTTAGCCTCAGGGGAATGCAGAGGGGCCTGGGTTCCGCTTGGATGCCTTCCAGACCCCATGCTCCATCAGCCCCTTAAAACAACAGGAAGCGGTTAGCCTTTGAAAGTGGACACTAGGATCTTGAGCTGTCTGTCCTGGTGGGCCTTGGAGAAAGATCAGAAAACTATGGGGAACAGGCTGGTTAAGGCTTGGCTCACACGCCACAATGAATGATACACAGGTCAAAGAACAAATGCCCTATTCGGGAAGTGAAAGGGGGCAATTTAGTGGTCATGCATATTGTCAACACTGGGCAATGCTTTGAATGGCTGATGACTGTGTAAACCTGCCTTATTGGATTACAAATACAAAGAAGTGAGAAATACGATTTCCTTCACATGAATGCAAGATTATGTTAGTAAACAAATCCGACTAGTAAAGATTATGGGAGTTCATTTCTTAGTTTTATACATAGAACCTTCTTAAGAACCTCATTTGATGGTCCAAAGTTGCAACCGGACACTGCCCAGTACTCCCAGCTGGAGCCAACACACTGGAATTCACCACCAGGATACAGGCCCACTGGAACTGTCAGGAGTTTAAAGGGATCTCAAGTCAGGCCCCTCAAAGATTCAACAGTTCCCGCTGCTGCTTAAAACACAACGTGTCTTTAGTACTAAAGGCTAGACCAATATATGGGTTGGCTGATAATATCGGCAGATTTCACAAACATATCGATATTGGCTTTAATTTTGCCAATATGAAAACTTTTATCTTACTGAATAAACAATGCAGAAAAACACTTTGGTGGTTGGTGTCATTATGTAGTTTGCCCAGCAGAGGGTGCTCTGATGGCATTGTTTACAATGCTGTCAAGCATGACTGGGACCCCATCACCCCTTGATCACCTTCGCCACAAGAGGCAGAGGTAAAAGGACCAGCTGCCATTTATTTTCACTCAGCGTGGGCACTTTACAGGAGAAAAGTGGTCGCTATGCCGCCTATTAGTGCGGGGCCAAAATATATAAGAAGTCTGTTTTATGCAAATGGAGCATGCTCTCCATTGCCAAACAAGCGAAAATTTGACGTGAAACAAAATTGTGACCAGTGAGGTCCTAATGCAATCTGCAACCTCACCACTAGATAACACTAAATCCTACAGACTGTATCTTTCATTGCAGCATGACCTGTCACAACTACAGATGTGTACTTGTGTGCATTTCCCATGTTCAGATTCTACCACACATACTTTAATTTTCTCATGATCTCCCTTTTCCTTCCTGGGAGTTGTGCATGCAGCTTTAAAGGTGCATTCTTCAGGGTATGACCTCCGCTGGCTCCCATTAGTAGCCTTAATTCAGACAGACAAGCATAAAACAGTTCTCTCTCTCTCTCTCTCTCTCTCCTGCATGCAGACACGAATAACCCCTGTTACCTCTAACCTTTACCCTCAACCACCTCCGAGCCTCTGCACCCACCCACACGTGGCCAACGACAGCAGGTCTACGCCTGGCAAGAGAAGGTCCACAGTCAAGACAAGCGGAGTCTCCTGGATGGACACATGTGCATTTATCCTCACCGATGTTACATCACCAGTTGTGGAGTGACACGGAAGATGTGGAATTTCAGCTCCAGTTTGCCAGAAGGCACATGGGAGACCCGAGCCTATTTTTGATCTGTTTTCTTGCAAGAAAATCCTTCTCTGTTGCACTCCACCATGAAGCTGTGTAACTGGTGATGTAAAAGACAAAAGTGGCACAATACACCGTTTCAGTCCCAACCACAGAAGCCTAGAACTCTTTCGCTTGGTGGCTTGCCTCACCATGCTCCTTCTTGCACAGTCACTGAGTTTTAGAGAATCCCCTACTCCAGCACCACCACCACCCCAAAGTCCAAACCAATCAATGTTTGCAGATTGCCTGACTTTAATCTTTTTATTTTCGTAACTGCTAATCTTGCTACAACCACGTTGCCAACTGCCCACCTCACAGTCTGAATTTTGGATTTTTAGGCCCTGTTTGAAAGCCCATGAACGGTCTTTCCCATTTGTATTATATTGAACTCCAGTGAAGCATATTGGAATGCACAGTGTATGTGCTCAAAGCATGATTTGTCTGATTAAATTAAAATAAAAAAATAATCTTAATCCTAATCAGACATCATCTTCTATGGCTGGCCAGCATTTGGGTCTTGTTTGCTCCAGCAAATCTTCTACGTGGCTCATCCCAGTCACTCCCTAACTTGCCGTTTACTTGTCCAGCATCACATTACCAATTTTTGTACTTCCAGAGAATTCCTTTAACAGGAAATTCCCAAAACTCTCAGCCCTCTAGTTTTCACTCACAATCCCACGTCATTCTGGGAATTTCCAAGACAATGGGTAGACAGTACCCACCTATAAGTCGAATGTGACTCACCTGTGATACGTACCGTTTGTATGTTTTGATGGGTGGGGGTTTAAGACAGCATTATGAGATATAAAGTCTTTGTGACAGCTGAGTACAGAACAAAGGAATACTGTATAGTACATGAAATTTCGCTTTAGTAGCTTGAACAACTGAGAAGATCATAACCATTCACCATCTATAATTCTATTTTAGAAGCTTGGATGAGTTAATGTAAGATATCTGTAAGTGACACGTAAGAACTCTAAAGCAACAGTCTGCGGAATTTAGGGGTATTTATGTGCAGAAATGGAATACAGGATTCATAACCAATTGCTTATTAGTGCATAATTACCTGCAACTTAGAATCAATGTGCCTTCATAATCTTAGCATGAGTTCTTTGAACCTACATAGGAGCAGGCCCCCTCACGGAGGCCACCATGTTGCACCGCCACGTTGATACAGTGCCCCAAAGGGGATACACTTACTCTGTCTGTTACATTTTGCAGCACAGTTGGAAGACTAAAGAAAAATTAAGAGAGGCATCAGTGGTTGCTCCCCTATACACTGTCTACTGGTTGCTAGAGCAGGCTAACAAGTTTGGGAACACCCGGTTTTGTGAAATGGAGGTTATTACAAGAGAAGGCAAGGGAGCATGAATCCCCGCAGCCAAAGAAGCGAAAACTTGAAGGGAAACAACGTTGTGACCGGCAATGCAATCTGCAACCTCACCACTAGATGGCACTAAATCCTACACACTGTAGCTTTAAGATATCATTTCCATTAGCTTGACATAATGAACCTGACATTTGAGTAAGATATGGGCAAGGAAACTATTAAGACCCAAAATACAGATGTCTGGGAAGCCATCTGCAGAATAAAGTTACCACAAAAATGTTTAGGCCGACAGACTTACGAAACCAAAGTGTTAAATCCGAAGCGCAGCTGTGGTTTGAACCGCCTTGTGCAGCTGACGGTGTGGCTTTTTAAAGACACTGTGACCCCCTGAATGATCGTCACGTGCATACTTCTAGATCGTCTTGTCAGAAGATCATACGGAGAAGTGAAAGGGCACTGCCCCCTCCCCCTGCTTCTAAATTAAAAAAAGGAGCAGCACAAGCATGCCAAGTATGGGGGGCTATTTATCTGTCAAAGACGTGTGCGTGACTATAATGGGGTGGATGAGGGGGTGGTAGAAATGGGCCCCTTTGCTTTGAGGATCCTACATCGTCGTCAAGACCTGTCCAACCCGCACCACTCCCACCGCGCCGCCCCACCGAGCAAAAAAAGACATCAAAGGGGTCCTACTTTGTGTGCGCACGTGTGTGCAGTCGCTTTTTTTTTTTTTAACTTGACAGAAAACGTTTTGAAGCCAAACAAGCAAACTACAATCTACAAACCTCCACAGCAAATACGGTTTGTCCACGTCTGGCAGCGAGGAATAACACGCTTCTGAGTCACAAAGACAAATCGACCCCGATGTGGCAGGTGGATATCAAATTTCAGCCCTGATCTTTGGAGGAGAAAGTACACAAGCAAATCCCCCTGCTGCCGTGTGTGCCATCTGACGCTGTCCACAGTCCACATGAACAGGTGCGAGTAGGAGTTCAGGTGTTGTCCCACACCCTACTTAGTGTTGACGTACGGCTGCCAGAGCTGTGCGGTTTGGAGATTATGGTCTTGCAACTGTAACTAAATAAAAGGCATAAAAGTTATTTCGAAGCAAAACAAGCTTGCACGTAGAGCAGCAAGCACACGTCGGGTGAGGCATCGCAACATGTTGGACAGGAGAGCGAAAGGCCATTTAAAGGTAATTAACCGTTTGGGTCTGAGGCGTCGCTCAAGGCGATCTCCGCTTCCTGAAGTGGTGACGTGGAAGCCACATCAAAGACTGAGCTGACAGGGAAATCCCATCAGTTGACTGTTTTTGGAAGGGCCTGGGGACATGTGAGGGAAAAGGAACAACAAGGCGTTTGTGCACAGTTGATGGAACACCACACGTGATGGTGGTGCAATTTGACGATAAAGACTGCTGCATGATTGTTGGTGAGGCAAAACGATCACGGCACGCAGTGCTAATAGTTTGTTTGATGTTTGCAAAACAAAAATGGGCGCAGGGATCCAAAAATGTAGGAGTCGGGAATTCTGCCGTAATGCCTGAAATGTTCCTGTCTTACTGTGTGGTTGTGAGACTTGTACGCTAACAGTAACCAATGGTGTTGAGTATGTCTTTGATACAGGGTCTCTTTGGCGGATCCTTGGGTACCACTGGAATTACTTTGTGATGAGCTGTTACTCAGGGTGTCTTGGATGAGGATTGTCACTTACATTGTGAGGGAGCATCAGCTACAACATTTTGGCCATGTGGCGCGCTTCCCTGTGCTTGATGTAGCACATAGGTCACACTGTGTTGAGGACCTAAGCAACTAGAGAAGGGTAAGGAGATGCCAGCGTTTCACCTAGCTGTGGTAGATAGATGGTTACTTTTGAGAGATAGGTTGGATCAGTTCTCTGCTTGGATGGTTGCCATCTGGAACCAAGGGTGGTTCCGTGGTGACACGCGGCACCAGTGCATGCTCCTAGGCTTGACATGATTTAGCTGGAAACATTCCATCTGATGGAAATATGCAGCAACTGCAGAAAATTCCTCAACAAATGTTAACATTTGAATCAAGCCTGAAGCACAAACATTGAAACAATGTGGGAATAACAATAATCAAATTGAACTGAAAATCGATACAATTACATTATACACAGACCCCTGAATTGATCTATGTTCAGTCAGCTCAATTTTAACATCACGAATGAGTAAAACCTGTTTCGCTGCTATTTTTGCATATCCAAACTCCAGTAAAAGTTGAAATGTCAGTGCAAAACTCTGGCGAGACACAAAAGCTACTTTTGCAAAGTTAAAAACAAAATTAACATGTTCAATAGTGGCAGTATAATGGATAAATATACCCGTTTGAACTTTATATTTGGCTCACAATTTGTTAATACTATCATACTGGTTCAGAAGCTTTGCTATTTATGCTACGTGAGCTCTTGGCTAAATTCCATACACCTAAACACGGTTTACCATATATGGGCATTTGCCATTTTGACCTACACAAGACTTCGGGTAAACAAACGCACGTGTCTATGCTTACCAGTGCCATTGAATCTGTCGATTCTGCGATAGTTACAGTGAATTGTCTTTATTCAGATC
>CABFOU010019894.1:1040-19722 GCA_900660325.1 Opsanus beta
AGTCGGGAAACTGTAGGTGCGAAAATTGAAAATTTTCATCTCTGTTAACATATATAAATGTAGAAGTGGAAATGTGTTACTTTGTTCTTGTAAAGAACTTTCGTAATTGTTTGATGTCAGTTTTATTGTTATATATTATTTATTATTATTATTAAATCAAATCCAAAATGTGGTGGAATTGGACCAAATGTGCAAAAAAAACAAAACAAAAAAAAAACTTTTGTATGGCACAGATTTACGACAAATCGTACACATCAATCCAGGAGGACCCTTGCATTGCATTATGTTTTAATCAGTTGCCCAAACAGCAGATTAACACAGTTTCGATCTGTCCCACAGGATTTATTGATGACAAATGTCCAATTTCAATAAGAATGGAAAATGACCATTTCTCTGACACAGAAGGGTTCCCATATTCCAACACTGCATCAGGTTTTCACAAAACAAGATACTTGCGCCAATATACAACTTTTATTTTAAGGTTAAATTGTTCTATCCCAGTACATTAGTGCCACTTTTGTGAAGTTTGTTCAGAGAGACTTCCATATCACTCAGCCTTACAGTTATACAGGATGCTTGAATGTAACATTACAAGAGGATTCACTGCTTGTACAAATGCAAATATTTGGCATTCATCTTTGGACTCATCCCTAAATTATATTTTCACCTGCAAAGCACTGGTTCTGTAGCATAATCCTAACATCTCCCCTTTTCTCTTTCTAGGTGTCCCTGGTAGTGACTACATAAATGCCAACTACATTGACGGGTACAGAAAACAGAATGCCTACATTGCCACCCAGGGATCATTGCCAGAGACATTTGGAGAGTTCTGGAGGATGATTTGGGAACAAAGAAGTGCCATCATAGTCATGATGACAAAATTGGAGGAGAGGTCTCGGGTAAGAGACAGAAGGACATAAACTCCCAGTCCCTTTTGTTTGGAGTTGTAACTCGACTTAAAGGGTAATTCAGAAGAACTGTTTTTAATTTTATTTTCCAGCCTCTTTCCTGGCCTATAAACACAAAGCAAAACTATGAACACGCAAAGCAAAAATACACCACTGACCTTCACCTCTGAATCATTTCAATAACAACTATGTGATCTTGCCAGTTGGATTGAAATAGAAAAATTGAAAAGAAGAAACACAGACACATTTATTTACCCCATCAAGTGTCAGACGTGGGCAATTACTGTTCTGGAGTTCTATAAAAATCTGCTCATGGCTCATGCTGCGCGTACTTCCACACTACAGCATCTCAGTATCATCACAACCAATGTTCGGAGACTGCTTCATGGCTATTCTCCTTTATAACTATGTTTTCACTGATTTTATTGTTACATGCTAGTACCAGAAAACACTGTAGAAACCTAGCCTATGTTAGCCTAGCATATCATAGCATGTTATCTCTGATGGAAGGATAATGTATCGTTAAACACAGCAATTACCTGAGCTTTTTTTTGTGCTGGAAACCTTCTGCATCTCTTGATTTTTAACAACATTGAGCTCCTCACTATGCTCAGTTATTTTGTTGCGGTTTGAGCATCGTTTCAACAGAAATACTGTGATATATAACTGAAACTTCCAGACAGTTGTAAATAGCAGGATAAGAATTTTAGTCCATATCCCAAATAGGAAGCATGCTTGCCTGCTTGCCTGAATGTATATACCTGAATGTTTAATAATTATATCCTCTAGAGGGCAAAGCAGAGCTGAGCTGTCCCTGGACGACTCACCTGAAAATTAGAATTTGCACTTTTACCCCAACTATTCTGAAGCATTTCTCTCTGTAGCTTGGCAAGGTGATATTCAGATGTGGTAATGGAAAATACATTGCACTGCTGTTGCCACATTTTCTCTGTACATCTTGTCATTGTACTACTTCGCTGAAACATTGCTTTAATGTTGCTGGATGCCCAAGTTATGTTTCCCTCCTGCCAATGATGTTTTTACAACAACACGTGGTGCTGATGTTTAGTCACGACTGACTGGCACACCTCACTTTATTAACCTAGCACTGCTCCCGCCACTGGATTACAGTTTGCGATAAAAGACTTACATCAGGGCGGTTCAAAGACAACACTGAAAAGCTGCAATGGCCAGCTGTATGCAATTGCTTCTCCGTTAAGGTCATTGTGGTCAAATGGCACTCACTATCTCTCTGGCACATCTTGCAGTGTGTGATTGAGCTTGTGAAAGCTTGCACAGTCTCCGTAATCAACTGACCTTCACACTCGCCTGCCTTCCCTGAGAATGGGCCGAGGTATTAAGAGGGATGCTGACTGAATATGGGGAGCAGTTTCCTTTGCATTTGAAAAGCAAATAAAATACTTTGACTGCTGTGTGACATTGTAAAGTGCAGAATCTATCAATTCATTTTCAGATCAGGTGTCCATTTACCCAACACAGAACTGCTACATTTACTGTCGATATTTCTAGTACATAAAGTGAATTTATTGCTTTTAATAACATTAGTCTTTTATTTTAATCACATCATTTCACAGGAAGCACCCAAACTGTCTGTTTGTTTTGTGCATCTATGACTCAGTGATTAACATTCTTCAACATTTACCAGATTTCTGGATGTAGAGAAAGCACCATCTTCCTGACACATTTAGCTCATGACAAACCGTATGAAAGAGCACTAACCCTTTTGAGCCTTAACATACAGTACACGAATGACACAAACCGCCAATGGCTAACCGTAATACTTAACTGCAATTGGTATCAACCGCGGGTCGCATCCTCCACAGAAAACATGGCTGTATATGCTGTTACAAATTGTGGGGAGTCTTTTCTTGAAAATGATGTCACATTCGTTAAATGCACCATTTCGATGCAACGTGCTGCATAAACTGCGATTCGTTCTACATCTCGAAATTCAACTCCTTCATTCCTTCAAATTCAAATCCTAAGAGCACATGAGGAATGACGCATAAAGAAGAAACACGTTGATTGGTTGTACAAGTGTCAAAGCAGTTATTCCAAATCAACTCGATTTTCAGGCTTTTGTGATGCATTGTCAAGAAAATCCATATCTGAACTCCTACTTGGTTCGTCAAGTGCGCTCCTGCCATGCCTCCGGCCTGTACGCTGCCTGGTCACATGGTCTGTGTAACATAAACAGCCATCACTTTGTTCTTGCAAGCATTCCCTTGCAAGATGGACATTGCGAACAGTCGCCCCTTTCCATTTAAAGCAACAGGCACAAAACTAAGTACTTTTGTATGTCCACAGATCTTTTATCAAGAAGTATTTAGTGGGTACTTTTTGTGACAAGCATTTATCTATTGTTGAGGCACCCGGTGAGTTATTTCGGCTTAATGCCAGGGTGGATAATTTGACCCCCTGAATGTCTTGTACTGTCTGTTTTAACCAAGATATGTTTAGTACAGAGACTGTGTTTCAGTGAGGCTTTCTTGTCAACAGAGAGGTTTAATATACTATATCAAACAAACATCATCTATTTCCCACAAATGGACAATACAATGAAAAACATCTGCACGTAAATCAGGCTAACTCCTCCTGAATGCCAAAAGCGTTTCCCTTTGGAAAACAAGCAGTAATGCACAGCAGGTTTTTTTGAGTGTGAAATCTGTGTGCTGGAATAATAATCAAGCCGAACATTTTATGAGATAATGAGATACTGTGGCTACCTTTGTCATTAAAGAAATGTCAAAAATTAATTCCACTATCTCAATCCACAAAATCATCTCCGTTCATTTCACTGATTGTGAAATCAGAATTAATCAGCGCAAATAAGGGAACTGTTCGCATTTATCTCATGATTTGATTTTGGGGACAGTGTCCAATTTTGAGCATCAAGCTCTGCTGAAAAAGAGTATTTGCGCAGTTTAAACATGCTGTAATAAATTAAAAAACAAACAAAACAATTGTGTGATAATGTGTTTTCAGGCTAATCTGTTCAGACCGGCTGCCAAACTCTTTATTCTCCTTTGCCAGTTTGGCACTGTTTAACACCCTAACGGGCTGAGCTACAATTTGGCGCACCTCAGTCAATTTCCACAAGCAGCTCTTGAATGGTCCTTCCAAACAGGCACACCACTCCGGAAAAGTCAGCAAAAGTTGTTTTTTTCTGGGAGCTTGGTGGACCCTAAACCCTGGGGCAGTCTCGATACAAGTCATTGCAACTCCAGGTGAACCTGATGCACACCCTATCCTCAACTCTTGTTATATTAGTGGAATTCTTTCTACGCTTTGCATGAAAATTGGACATCGAGTTGCGACGAACCTGCACCAGGCAGCTCTGAGCCGAATATCAAGCTGGCAAGGTGGCCCAGAGTGCAGCAGAGCTCCAGAAAACTTTCAATATATTCAGAACTGGCATATGTTTAACCATACTTTTCCAACTTGTGCTGAACTGTGACAAACGGCACACCAACCTCCCCACCGGGGCACAGACACGAGCCGTGCAGAGGCACTTCTAGGGAAAACTTACCAACAAATCTCAGCCAGGTCTAACAGCTGGTTACTGCCATTTATACCAGATATTATGATTATATGGTACATTTGATGAATTACAGGCCATATAAAAGACAACACCATTCGCTTTTGCAATCTTGCTAACCACACTTAATTCTAACTGAAGTTGTGATTAGCAATTGATGTCCCGTATAGATAACATAAATGGCAGCATAAACGGTAATTCCTGGGAAAAGTTTGTCACTGGTTTTGATGTTTCTCTTGGTTGCAGGTGAAATGTGACCAATACTGGCCAACAAGAGGGACAGAAACCTACGGTCTCATCCAAGTAACACTGCTCGACACAGTAGAACTAGCCACATACTGCGTCAGAACATTTGCACTTTTTAAAGTAAGTGGCACTGATGTCAGCTGCATAATACGAGCACAGTCGCTGTGGTCGCTAACCTTATGGCACTTCCACATTCAGAACGGTTCCAGTGAGAAGAGAGAGGTGAGGCAGTTCCAGTTTACAGCCTGGCCGGATCACGGGGTGCCGGAACATCCCACTCCCTTCCTGGCCTTTCTGAGACGGGTGAAAGCGTGTAACCCTCCAGATGCCGGGCCCATGGTTGTACACTGCAGGTAAGAAACAACAGGGCTTCACAGTACGGCGGCACAGCTGACTAAACCAAACTGAGGCATGAAATTGATTTTTTCCTCCTCATTTGCTGTAATGAATATATGAATACATACGCAGTGACAAAATGCAACGCATTCATGTTTATTTAGATGTCATTCTAATAGAGATTTCTGTGCAAACTCACTAAACCATCCCACCAGCTTTCACAGAAGCCATTTTAAATCTCAGAGTGTTGTCAACATCACCGGGTACGAGTGTCATTGCCCTCAGCAAAATTAATCGTGTCCTCCCACACAAACACACAGACCTGTCGTCGCCTGCACCAACACCGCTAACGCGCCGCACATCAGCAGCCCACAAGTCGGTTTGCGCCTCGGGTTATTGCATCTCAGACAAATAACTTTCGTGCCAATTTCACTTTTCTCAGCGACACAAGCGGCCAGACGCCCAACAGCGAGGCACAAAGACTTTGGGTGCCTCTCAATGCGGCAAGTCATCAGGAGCTTTGCACAGACAGCAGGAGCGAGTGAAACAGAAACAGCAAATGTTCAGATAAAGTTGTATCAGACAGGGGGGAGCAAGACAGAGGATTAATGAAGAATTAAAATTACCACATGCTAAAGTTAATTACAGCGAGTTCCCGAATCACTTCAAATTGAAAATACAGAGTTTTTACAATGGAACTGAATGCAGGAATTAATGTCAGATTGCAGATGGGAGTTCTTAATTCCTCTGGCTTGGTATCAGATGGAGTCATTGCCAAGCTTCACATCTTTAAAAAGGAGGAACTTCCAGTCACCATGATTTATTTAACACTTTTACACAGCAGTTTTTCATTTTTTATTTATTTTTTTTTAAATATAGGGTTATCCCGTACATTTTTGTATAACTGTTGATGCACATGTGAATTAATCAAAAGAAAATTTAAATAAAAATATGGGAAAATTTGTCCATACTTCTTTCGAAATACAGTTTCAGTAAACTTATATATATGATATAGAGAGAGAGAGAGAGAGAGAGAAAGAGAGAAAGAGAGAGAGAATCTCAAGTGGCACCATAATTTTTTTAACAATTATGTAAGGGATATCTTGCAGCGCTCAACAATGCAGCGTTTTGCTTCACACACTTGTATCATTTTAGCACTAAAGCAAACAGAAACATGTGTCAACAAAGAATTAACACTGTCCCAGTTTATGGAGAGTTGTTGTGACTGATACTTCAGTCTGAATCCCAGATTGCCAAAGAGGTGGAACACCTGAAGGTGGTGAAAGCTGTATGAAGTGGAGGTAGAATATCTCACTTCTTCCCAGTGGATTATGGGTGTCACCAGGGATGTGTTCTAGCTCCTACTCTGTTCATTGCTTGCATAGGGTTGGGTGGCGGTCATGGGTTCCAGCAACCTTTTGTATTTTTCAGTGAGGAAAGGGTCATTGACCTCAACTTTGGAGATGATGCTGTGATCTTTGTTGAATCAATGGTTCCATGAAGATCCTGATCCTGAGTACAAAGATCAGGATGTTTGTGGAATCAATGGTTCCACAAACATCCTGATTATGAGTACATCCTATGGATCCTGATCCACAGGCATGTCTAAAATCTAAACATTCCATGTGCCTGATTGTGGCACTCAAGAAGTCAGAGTATCTGGGATTGGAATTGCCTGACATCAAGACTAAGATCCCAGTTTAATGACTTCCTCAACTCGGACCGTCAAGTGTATTGGTATGCAGTGAGACATTCTTGTCACTGGGATCTCAGCCTAAGATGTCAAGAGGCATATGAAGAGCTTTTGGAGTCATGTGGTTAGTAGACAGAAGTTTGTGGTGACGCCAATGTGTTTACAGGAGAATTTAAGTCCAAGTGTTTCGTATAGTGTGCATACCATCTTGCTGTACCAGTCACATAAGGTAACAACTGTATGGCTTTGGTACCAGGTCTCTTTGGCGAATCATGAGTACTACTGGAATGACTTCTGGAATCTCAGATGTGGCAAACTACTTACATTATGAGGGAATGTCAGCATCATGTTGCACTCTCTTGAGCATGATCCAGGGCATAAGTGCCTCAGGACTGAGGACCACAGCATTTGGAAAAGGCCATGGGAATGTCCACATCCACATATCACTTGGCTGGGGGTGGGGAAGGACCTGTTGTCTGCCTGGGTGGTTACCAGTCAAAACGCAGGGGTGATTCCATTGTGTGGGTTTATGCAATACTTCCCATTGGGAGGAAAAAGGGGCGAGAAAATAATTGAATTGTAGAATGTTTTAAGCCATAGATGGAGAACTGAGCTGTACAACATGGGTTGTATTCCCTGCAGTGTTAGCCAGAGGTGAATGTGATAATATTCATTAGGTTTAGCACATAATTTAATTCATGCTTCCTTTATTCTGTTCTCTATGTAGAGTCTTTGCTTTGCACAGACCTACCATCTGTAGAAAAATCCAGTCTACTAAATTCAAAAAGTGTTTGTTTTTAATGGCTAGAATTTAGCTTGAGTGAAATCAAACCGGCAACAGTCGTACTTACTCTCCATACAACAAACTCAATATAAAACCAGCAGAAATGCTAAGTGAAGACTAATCTAACTCGATATAAACCTTTACAAGTAAAACAAATAACACTTTTTGAACCTACAGCCTGTTATCCAAAACATAAGAGCATAATCATTTTTGAATCCTTTGAAATCTTTGCATTAAAAATTGCCATGTACATAATTCTGAACTTGTTTATTGAGCAGCATATGGAACTGCTGGCTTGATAGGTGAGCTGACAGTAAGAGATTTAGTAACAATTCATATGTAATTGCTTTTACCGCTGCTCTTGCTTTATCTTCTTGGGGCTCTTCGCAGCTGTATTTTACGCTACACTTTCCCATTCCTTATTCCCTCAACACTTTCAAAGCATATTAGCCTGACATTTAATGTGTTATGACATCCAAGGCAGCTGGTCCTGCTTGGCTGAAAAGGCAGCGTCAGGTCATTGGAGCAGTCGGATTTTCAACTCCCTTTCAACTTTCAAATGTGTCAACGTTCCCGATGCCGCGCCACCATACCTTGCTTGTCAGTAATGTAATGCAACATGTATCCGCAAAACGTTTTGGATAACCACTTATCTCCCTGGATGATTGCTATCCAAGACCTGAAGCAGTTCCATGGTGTGGTGGATGCAGCAACATGCAGGCCCAGGGCATGTTCACAATCCTGACCTGTTGCATTATATTTACGCGCACTGTACAGTGAATAATTTTCCATGGGCAAGAGCTGTGGTTGATGTTCCTGTACCTACTGTACGTTACACATCTCCCTTTGACAGTCACTCTTCAAAAGCATATTTTGCACATTAGGTGGCTTTCATCTCTAAACTTTGGTTGGCTTGAAAGACATCATATATAAATACTCCCATGCTCTTTTGGTCATGAATCACTGGATTTATATACATGAGCTCACAGACTGAACCATGGGAATGAAGTCAGGTTTGTTTTTGAGGGTCATATCATCAAATCAAAAATCTTGATGCTTGTAGATTCATGGAAACTGAAAACTGGCCCATTCATAATAGTTGTTTTGCACCGAGGCAAAAGCAGTTATTTATATATTATAATATTTTACAAAGATCAGTCTTAAGAGTACACAACAAAATAGCTCGAGGATAACTGGCAGCATCGTTCCCTGGATAAATTCCTCCTCCTTACTCCCACCCTCCGCTCCATATTTCCTCACAGTCGTCCCTCTGTCACTTGCTCTCTCACAGGTCATCACTCTCCCACATTCAAGTCCAAACTGTAAAATGCTTTCAGATTAGAAACAGCTGGAGAAGAAAAAAAAAAGAAAGGAGAAATCGCTTCAAGTTTCTGCATCCAAGCACAGAGGTGTTCTCAGACCTGGAAGCAATTCATTCTTCAAATATTCTCCCGACGCTCTCGTATCAGCTCTCATCACGATTTCACTCAGATGCACATTTTGTAATCGCCACAAGCTTTGAGAGAGAAAGAAGAAAAAAAAAAAGTTCCGTCTCATCCAGTTGGTGTCAGCTATTTTCAAAATGATCATCAGATCATTTCTTAAAGCCAGTGACTCCCACACATGCCTTTATTCCATTCGCATCACAGTTTCAGTGCAGCATGGCACATTAACCAGGCGTTGCCCCTGGGGGATAACTTTGCTCCCTCAAGTTTTCCTTCTCGCCCCTTTCCTCTTCCTGTGAACAAATGAGAATCAAACGCGCCATCGGGAGGAGGAGGCAGCACGAGAGCGTGGCTCGCACCTCGTAGGCATGTTAGATTGAATAACTTATTTGCTTTGGAGTGCCAAGTGTGGGGACTTGTCACGTCAAAGCCGTGCTTCGTGTGGGGGGAATGAACAAGATTTAGCTCTACCCCGTCACCCCACCGTAAATAAATTGTCATCGAAACACATCTTCTGCATTGACTAATGCTGTACTTGAAGATTAAACGTGTAGGAGAGCATTTCTAAAACGTCAGCGCGCCACGTTTACAAAGCGTGTGTCAATCTGACCTGCAAAGGAAGATCGACCAGACTGAGAAAAACATCTCTCCTTAAAAAAAACAAAAAACTATTTACATGCTAATGCAAAAATGTACCAATGTAAAACTTGATGAATGGATCTGCCTCTGCTGAAGCTCTTTATGCCATTTAGGTGCACCGTGCTAAAACGAAGAGCATTAACCAAAGTCAGCTGCTCTTCAGTTGTCGCCCGGTGCATTAGCAAGCCCCTCAACATCCACGGTCTCGAAATTACGGGCCGCATATCCACATTTGTTTGTGCGCATTTTGCAGTGGTTCTGTTTAGAAGTGAGATAAAGGTTAAATATTACCGTTGTGGAACTCATTAGTCCTGATGGGTTCGAGAGCACAGGTGCAATCCAGAGGGGGCGAGACGGGATCACAGTGCCAGTAATGAGCTCACTGAAGGATGCGAGTGCCAAGCCCTCTTCTCCAGCACAACTTCAGGTTTAATTAAAGTCAAAGCCAAATGGTCACTTCTGCACTGGCAAACTTGGCAGAGAGACTTTGCACTCTGGCCTCCTTCCTTTGAGTTTGGACGGCTCCTTTTTTCTCCCCTCCGAGAAGGCAACAGAACTCAAATTGCAAAACCACAAGTGAGATTCCAATCAATAAGTAAATGCATAAGACTCTGAGACCACTTTTATGGACATACACACTCCATTTTGAGTATAGCTTTGTACTCTTGTAATTCTAAATCTTCTGAAAACACATATTAGTTGCACAATTTCAATTCAATTTGTACAAAGTCAAGTCACAACATGGCATTATACAACAGCAAAGTTTGAACAATACCCTCCCCGTGAGCAAGCACATAGGCAACAGCTGTCAGGAAAAAGTCCCTTCAACTTTTTTTGATTATAGGAAGAAACCTCAAGCAGACTGGACTCATTGGGGTGACAATCTGCAGTTGGGTGACAACACAGAATTGCCAGAATATGCAGTGATAGAAGTGTTGCAGCAAATCAACCATATACATTCCAGTTTTCACAATGACAGAAGGATGTCCAGGATCCAACAACGAGGGTCCCGGCCAAACAGAATGCACTTAGAAATTGGTGATTTCACTGATGCCAGATCAGTCATCAGACATTCCCTGGTTTTCTATCAAATCTATGATATATTCAGCTCTCAAATTTTGGGTCCTTTTGGGACAAGTGAGGACCAATGAACCTCCTATTTTGGGCCATGTTGGAATTTTTTAACACAATAGTTGCAATTATGATTTTGCATATTAGCTTAAATTGGAAATTAGTTTCAATGGGACATATCTGAGCTTGTTCAGGTCGGTACATGTGAAGCAAGCCTTTTGTTTGCATGTGATTTATGAAGTCTTGTTGTTTGTTTACACCCAGCATTGTTGTATTGATTTGACATGTTTGAAGACTGATAGGCTATATGTAACAAAATGCTAGCCATGGTTATTGTTGGCAGAAACTGTAATGCATTAGCGGTCAGTGGTAGCATATGTTATGCCAACTGCAATTCATTCCAATGAATAGCAGTTGACATTAAAAAGAGTTAACACTAATGCTTAAAGATGTCAATAGAATGAATGTATATACTAAACAGTACTGCGTAAACACATATGCCAGCATTAATTGTGGTTAGCATCTTTTTAATATGGCTCGCAATAGTCAAACATGCCTAGTTAATGTAACAATGTCTAGTATAAATCACATTACCTTCCACATCTCAATATCCAGTAATTCCCCCAAAAACTATAATTTCTGTCGCAGTTCCATGAAGATCATGTAAACGGAAAATGACTACTTCTAGAGTACTTTTCCATCTGGTGCAGATGCTCAAACCACTTAATGAGGTCTCTCACTATCCAAAAATTAAAGTATCATGTGCCTCAACTTATATTGTTTTCTGCCATAGATTGATGTGATTTTTCCTCTTCATTGTTTTCTTTCTGACTATAGTGCTGGGGTGGGGCGCACAGGTTGCTTCATCGTGATTGATGCCATGCTGGAACGTATCAAACACGAGAAGACTGTGGACATCTACGGGCACGTAACATTAATGCGAGCTCAGCGCAACTACATGGTGCAGACAGAGGACCAGTACGTCTTCATACATGATGCGCTCCAGGAGGCCGTCAACTGCGGCACCACCGAAGTGCCCGCTAGAAACCTATACGCCTACATCCAGAAACTGACACAGATAGAAGGTGGAGAGAACGTCACCGGAATGGAACTGGAGTTCAAGGTACATGCGAGCAAAAAGTGAAGCCACAATGGTTAAGGATTACATCAGACGGTATAAATATTTTCTCAGTTGTCAAATTGTAGTATGTTCTAATAATATCTTGGATTGTTGAAAACTTGTGGACCTGATTGTCATGGGTGTGTTGTGTGTGTTTTATTTATTATGTATTTTTTTAAATTTAATTTTTTAATTATTTCATAGGGCCTATGGTTAGTATATTGGGATTGGATGTTCACGAATGTTCGGGTTGTAGCACATGTTTGATTACACTTTAATTGTGCTTGCACTTATGTAAATGATGTGCTAGTGTTTTGTCTTTTGATGGAGAAAAAAAATGATATGGAAATAAAATGATATAAAAATATCAAGGCTCCAAGGCCATGGATTAGCTAGTCACAGTAGGACTCCTGGACACTTTTCCGGATCCCATTAGGACCACAAGACAGCATGGGCCCTGTGGTTTCCTCTCTAGTCCAGTTAGCTGACATGCTTGTCAAACCCACCATGAAATAACCCTGTTTTTTGATGGGGGGGCTTTTCGTGAAAACACTGACAGTTGCCAACGAGCCTTAAGCAATATACTCTTGATTTATAATGTGAGCCCTTTATAGCTGATTTTGCAGCCTACATGGTATAGCACTGCTCATCACACAGGAACACACAAAATGATGGATGCTGATTCCAGTCAGATGATGAATAGGTTAGACTATACCTCAGTGCTGTCCACACAAAACTCACTTAGCCATCTATTTTCATCACATGTACTTTTCCCCCTCCAAGGCAAGCTGTGAGGGTAATCTCTTTTACACCATTGCTATGCTTGGTGCTTATATGAAATCATACCTACCCACAGTACAAATTCCATCATCCACAATATGCGGCAAATTTTTTTATGGTTTCTTCCCCCACTGTCAGAGCATATGATTCACACTGTTCACCTTTAGTCCCATGTCAGTTCATTCTGTCTCTCTCTCTGCCCCTTGTAGCGTTTAGCAAACACTAAAGCCCATACGTCACGATTCATCAGTGCCAATCTCCCTTGCAACAAGTTCAAGAACCGCCTTGTGAACATCATGCCATACGAGTCCACACGAGTGTGTCTTCAACCCATTCGAGGAGTTGAGGGGTCCGACTACATCAATGCAAGTTTCATTGATGGCTACAGGTAATGAAGGGATAGACTGCCCTTTTAGGCAGAGACAACAGTTTTCTGGAAGTTATATTGCTGAACTCCTATTTATATCAGGCATTGTTACATTGAGATGGTGCCTTTCACTGCCAACGGGCCTTGCTAAAGAAAAATTGCAGTTCGTTTTCAATTACACACTCACTGGTTGGGGGTTTGCATTAGCATATTCAGTCTTGCTCATGGCATTTGAAGGTAATTACACCAACAATCAGTGATTGTGTCAACCGCTAACTGGTAGTGTGAATCCCAGTTAGTGTCACCAAATATGCTAATACTAACCTACCATGCATGGCCACATATGCCAGCCCTAACCACAGTTAGCATTTTCTTTAATGCTGCTCGTCAATATTCATTGATGCCGTGTCAACATTAGTGTCTGATGGAAACAGCTCCACCTCTGGAAACTGAGCAATTTCATCTCTGTTCTGTCAGGTGTTCAGCACCAAACATATTTAAACATTCAAATCATGCCACAGAATGAAGAGACATGCTTTGTATTCCAAGTGTTACCTTTTCTATATCAGTAAATTCTTATGTTTCAATTGCCACACCACAATTCTTTACAAGCTTCAATGCCAAATTCCAGTTGTATTTGGAAGTGCAGTTTATCAACTTCCATCACATTTCTTGCACATTCCTGCAGGCAACAGAAAGCCTATATTGCAACACAGGGACCACTGGCAGAGACCACAGAGGACTTCTGGAGAATGCTTTGGGAGCACAACTCCACAATTGTTGTCATGCTGACCAAGCTTCGAGAAATGGGCAGGGTAAGCGTGATCAATCTTTTATTGACTGACATAATACACACAAGTGACCCCTTCAAATACAAGAACTATAAATAGAACCAGAACTGAACATTTCATGGAACAAATCCAAATGTTTTCTTCACTTGCTGCAGGAAAAATGCCACCAGTACTGGCCAGCAGAGAGGTCGGCCAGATACCAGTACTTTGTGGTGGATCCAATGGCTGAGTATAACATGCCCCAGTATATCCTGAGAGAGTTCAAAGTAACTGATGCTCGGGTAAACACACATTTATACTGGACACACACATTGTGCCCAAAAGAATGAGTTGTGATGCATCTATGAGTCACAGTGTACTTAGGATGAATCATCAAGAAAACATAACTGTTGGCAACAACAGTCTTCACATATTTTCCCAGTGATTTAAAATTTTCAACGCTAAAATTGAGTTCCATCTAACAATTAAGTAACATGCACAAATCCCTGAAACCACACAAAAAAGTTGTTTGCGTGTGCACAGTTTATTAAAATATTACCCTGTAAGGTGATTTCTTAATTTGTTTTCATTTGACAAGAAGAGATTGAGTATTGAAAGTGTCGGATTGGTGATCACCCTCTGACCTGATTTAACTTTGCATTAATTATTAACCCAAAATGTCAGTATTGTGTCTAATATTTGTTTACACCAGACTATGGCCTTAAGTGCAGCACCATTTTCAATATATATTTGCAAGAATTATGACACATGTCAATGTGTAAAAAACAAACGCGGCGCCAGCAGCACTCAGCTGCCAGAGTTTTTAATTCCATCAAAGCCTTACGCAGATAAATGGTGCAGGCTCCCTCCTTTGTAGTGCCTGTTACACTGGCTCATCAATGGGATTTCTTTCCTTATCAAGGGGATACAATATCACTTAAATAATGCACACCCTCAAAGTCAATTCGCCAAGCACCCTGTCGAGGGGAGCACATCAAAGGCTTTAGCATCTTTAGCGTTCATGTTTAATACATTCAGGTGAAATAACAAGCATCTTTAATAACACTTTCCCCTCATGCTCGACGCTATGTCTCTGTGCACCCCAAGTTTTAATAAAGTGCCATCCTCAAATTCAAATTCCACAAAGGCCAGGTCATTTGGAGATGACCACTGATAAAACAGTCAGTTATTAGCAGGATATACTTCGAATAATGTTATTATAGTGCATAAAAAAGCTCAACGCACCCTTTGGCTCCTGCAGAAAATAGAATATTTAGGCTTCTAAGTCAATGCAATCTAAGTGTTCTGGCAAACCCATATCTGGATTTCATTTACCTTAATTAAAAATAATAATATTAAGGCTTTCTGTGCGACTACCAAAGTTGTATGCACAATCTCTCCACGAGAAGATATGCAGGGTTCCGCAATGCCAGCCAGAAGGCACTCAGAGAGTGCATACCTCCACCAAGGCCACATTTGTTCAAGAAAATGTGTTCCAGATCAAATTCCAAAATAAAATCCATCATTTTCTAGGACATTATCCATCTCCTCACTAAATGTCAACACCATGCTCTCAGAACGTTTCGAGTTAAATGTTGCTATGTGCCAAAAGTTGTTCTGGAGCTCACTTCCTGAACATATGGGTCACCTCCAAAATTGGGTCAATTATTTCCTAGATATTATCCATCTGTTCACCAAATTTCATTGACATCTGGTTATTACTTTTTGAGCTATCCTGCTAACAGACAAACAAACAGTCAAATGCCAGTAAAAACATTACCTCTTGGCAGAGGTAAATACGTAAGTAAAGTTAACAACAAAAGGACTGTCATATATAGGAACCCAATGTTGGAATCATGTGGCCACATTTCATGGTGATGTTGATTCTTTTGGTCAACCATTTTGAACCGCTTTGAAACACTGGACTTTGTACCCTTTTCCTCTTTTACCAGGATGGACAGTCACGAACAGTAAGGCAATTTCAGTTCACAGACTGGCCTGAGCAAGGAGTGCCAAAATCCGGAGAGGGCTTCATTGATTTTATTGGACAAGTACATAAAACAAAAGAACAGTTTGGCCAAGACGGACCCATCTCGGTCCACTGTAGGTAAGATATAATTTCAGTTTGTGTCTGTAGCCCCCCCCAACCATCGCAACTTTTACCTTTTAGGGTATATTTTTTAAACCACTATCTTTCTTTACGAGCTTAAACTTTTTAGACAGTACAAAATATATAATCCACTTCAACACATAATTAGCATACTACTGCTACATTCTTTGATTTAAATCAAGCTACTTTCAGATTTATCGGATCCCTCCAGCCCCACCATTGACCTTTTTTGACCTATTGATCTCTCTTGCACAGTGCCGGTGTAGGTAGAACTGGAGTTTTCATCACCCTCAGCATCGTCTTGGAACGAATGAGATATGAGGGCGTAGTAGACATCTTCCAGACGGTAAAAATGCTACGGACGCAGAGACCAGCAATGGTGCAAACAGAGGTGAACCTGTTTTACATTTATACTCTTCCCCTTTGTCACGGAAAATACAGATTTAAAAACCATTGCAATAAAGCCACATTTTTAAAAAAACAATTGGCCATTTTGCAACTGATTTCTGCGTACATTTTGTGATACTTTGAATACTTTATCCAGCACCTCCATACGGATGAGCAGTGTCCTTTTATTTTCTTTGCGTACGCTTTCTTGAAATGGTTGCTAAGAATCAAAGGAACCTCTTGAGCCCACAAAATTGCAGAGGTAAGTTTCTTTAAAAGTTAAAAATATCTAATTAGAACCCGTACAATACACTTAAAAAGAAAAAAAAGTCAGTGATAAGTTTTCTGAAAATCACCATATTTCAGGATTTGGTGTCAACATCTATTGACAGTGGGAACTGCCATGTCAACGTGGGACATTAAGACTATCCATGCTTAGCTTGACCACATGTGCTAATATTAGCAACATCATTTGCAGATGATGCTCACCACGGTTGTCACCAATGGTTTGTGCATATGCCAGCTAAAGTTAGCATTTACTTTTATGGGCCAGCAACATTCAAAGGCATGATGTCGACATCCGATATAAATAGCAGGACATATTGAGCTAACTCGCTCTAGAACATGGTACATCAATAAGATTACACCAATTAACTTGAGTAGATCCATTTAATGTGTTGCAGATGTTGCCAGATTTCCAAGGTTTGAGGGCAAACTGGTATTCACAGTATGTGAGACATTGTTACAAAGACAGCACATCTAACAACCAATGGTGCGTATGAAACAGAATGGGCAATTCCACGAGACTGTCACGTCTGTTAGCTCTTTCAATGGTCCTGCTGTCATCTCACCCACAGAGAATTATGTTTTGTCCATTATTTCCTCAGCATATTGAATAAGATGTCTATGGGATAGCAAGATCACAGCAGAAATGTTGAAAGTGGTGGCGGGTGTGACAGTCTCATGGAATCGCTCAAATGCTGACTTTGGGTGGTTTGAGCCCATCGGTCAAACGATCATGTTGGCGTAGCAGTGTCTAAATAATAATAGTTATCACACTTAGCATGAGCACATGTTTTCATTAAGGCACCCATTATTCATTTTCATAGGAGTAGAAGTAGGTCCTATGTTGGTCCTGAGGCCTGATGGTGCTTATTCCCAGATTACATATTGTGAAGATGATGAAGGTCTATGGCTCCTTCTGGAAATGACAATGGTCCATTATCAGTTTCTTCCCAGCCAAGGCTGGTTACCAATTGTGACTGGGTGGACTGGGATAATTCAGATGAAGTGTCTTGTCCAAAAACAGAGACTGGTAACGTGACCAGGAATCGAACCCAGGTCAACATAGTAGTAGCGCAACTCCTTACCCCACTGAGCTACATGCTCCATGTTGGAGTATCCAACAAAAACAATGATTTACCTAATATCCAGAAAACCATCAACAAAAAAACAGTTACAATTCTTTAATAGAGCAGGAGGAAGGATTTTTTTCTGCTTGGTTTGCCCACATTTACGGGTCAGAATCATTGTCTAGCCTCCCAGGCGAGCTATTTAAAAATGTTTTACAACAGCCAGACATGGAAAAAACTCAGTGAACAGAATGTTTCAGGGGTAGTTGGCTTTAAAGATCCTAAAGAGGCAGCGTGAGATAAAATCTTCTCTTGTTTGTTTCCAGGATCAATACCAGTTCTGTTACCGAGCTGGCTTGGAGTACCTGGGAAGCTTTGATCACTATGCAACGTAAACGACCCAGTCATGGAGGAAGAAAGCGGAGGGCCCTTTGGAAAGAGAAACCAGGGAGCCTTTCTTCTGAGCCATAAATTCTTGCTTGAGAAAGTACTCAACTCCTTGCTAACAACTCATTAAGTGTTGGATGTGCGACATGACCTGAAAAAGACGATTCCCGGAGGACCAACTATTTCCAACGCCCGACAAAAACCTCACGTTTCGATGAGGGGAATCCTGACTGTGGGAGCATCGTGTGGAATTCCTTTTTACCGGTGCTTCAAGGATTCACGTTCACACACACAAAAAACAAACTCAAAACCCAACATGAGGACATCAACGAACTACAATGACATCGTCAGAAAAGCATCATGAGAGGTGACAGAGGCACATGGGATTTTGGGGAAAAAAAACAATGCACATTGTAAAGAAAAAAAAAAAATCCATTTCGCAATCAAGAACACACTGACAACCCATGGAAAAAGAAGACGATGTGTGGTCCAAACGAGCAGGACCGACTTTAATAATGAATAAATGTCCCTTTTCCCGTCTCAATGTTCATCACCTAAATTATGGGAAAAGGCAAAAGTTAAAATGATGTATGAAATAAATAATTATTGATTTAGTTTTTTAGTACTTTATTATACAGCTGATGTGCTTTTTTTGAACTGTGTGAATTTCCTTTTTTTACACCAATTTATCACTTGGAAAAAAAGCGATAAAGCATATTTACGTACGT
>CABFOU010021124.1:0-15168 GCA_900660325.1 Opsanus beta
ATCCACTGATAAATACGTCCTCTGGTCTACATTCTCAATCAATGCTTTAGATGAGTTTCATACTGGAACTATGTTATGTCTGTGACTATGGTTGTGTGTCCTCCATAATATGTTTGTGCATGTGTGACCTCTATAATAAAATAAACATGATGAAACATGAGTGATGCACTAGAAAATGGTCAAAACCCCTCAGCCCGCAGTTAGAACCTGAATATTTCATTAGCTACCATCCTGTCTTCTCTGTGGGCCTGAGGCAACAATCCGGCCCATAAGCTCGCCCATTAAGACTGGCTCCATCTCTGCTCGCTGCTGTTTACCTCGGATGGCAAGCAGAAGTTAATGTTCCTTAAATCTGCGTCCAGCCTCACCTCTTAAAAATGAAGTAGGCCACTAGGGCGACCACCACGGCGGCCAGGATGGAGCAGGAGATGGGGATGACGTTTTCGTTGAGGCCGTGTCCCAGGAAGCGAGGTGAGCCGGCGCTGGACGTGGTCGTCTCTCCCGGCGGCGGGCTGTCAGAGCCATCGGAGAGGGAGTAATCGCTGAAGGAGGGTGGGAGCAGAGCTAGGTCAGAGGTGGTTGGAGGATAGGTCAGGGAGAGAGGATCTGTGGAGAAGACAATGGAGATGATATATTTAGTGAGAAAATGATCAAAACAAGGGAGTCTTTCATGTCTTCGCTATGAGTTTGTTTACTGGGGTACAGTTGCCAGATTATGCCGCACACGTGGTAGCTGTTTCAGACGAACACATGGGTTAAGGCTGACATGATGTGTGCAGAAAGAGGAGGAATGTGCCACGACAAGGGAGGTAAATATCTGTTACCCCCTCCCTCTGTACAGGCCTGGAACCCTGCACGCCAGGTCTCATGTCATCATTTGCTCTTGTGTGTGATCTCTGCTCATTGCGTGACACTCTGGCCATATGGACCCATGTACAACAAAGTCTAGCCCTTCAAGGGCGGCATCAGATTTGATGCTACTGGATGGTTCTGGTTTCTGTCACAACCCAGCCTGGGAAGAAGAGTCATTTTTGTAAATTGTCCTTTGTGAACTTCGTCAGTGATCTAGCAGAAACACCATACAGGGCTTCTCCTTCTTTGCTGTTTTATCCAAACAGTCTGTGCCGTAGCTGTGGAGCTCCCTTCATATCTCACTAGAATCCAAATGATTCTGTCAGAGTGTAGAGAGGCCCACAGGAGCCCTCGGGGTAGAGTGAAGCAAGCAGAGGAGAGCGCCGGTCCAGCCAAACCAGAACTCCTTTGAGTGCGGCAACCTGGACCTGTAATTCCAAACAGAACCTCAGGCTGCTCCTCATTACCACCGCGCACACACAGGCTGAACCCTGCAGAACTCGCTACGGTTCCTTCAAGGCTAAAGCTGCTGCTTTTGCCTGGGAAGCTCGATTACAACAATGGTAAGGGAACATACACTGTAAAAAGTAAATAAATTAAAAATCCCCAAATTCTAAATTATGGGCAAGAAAACTGGCAGCTGTGGTTGCCAGAATAATTCTGTAAAAAAAAAAAAAATACAGCAAAAATATACAAATACCTTTACAGAAAATACTGTAAATTTTACAGTATGAAAATAATTTAGGGAGAATTGGGTAAAGGTAGATTTGAACCAAGGATATTGTGTTTGGGAAGCAAAGTCACTAACTGCTGGGACAACAATTTTTTTCTGAATTAGTCTGAAAATATAACAAACTGCAGAATCCCTTTTTTCATATTGATATTGAGCATACTCAATTATAAACAAGCATAATTTTTTTGAGAACTCATCATATCAACATACTTTGTGCAAATACAGTAAAAATATCTCAATATGGCAAACAGATGTACAATTCATTATATTGCTACTTTTGCAAATAAATAAGCTTTCTTTTTGCGTATAATATTTGCTTATTGATCATGGGTTGTTGGTTGTTTTTACAGAACAATTACAGCATTCTGTATATCAAAATGACCAGGTGTTGAATATGTATTTTTTTTTTTTTTGTCTGTGTTGTCATTACCTCCAACAAGGAGATAATGTGTTCAGCAGTGTTTTCTGTTTGTGTTTTTGTTCGTCTTTGTGCAAGATAACTCAAAAGGAAATTAATTGATTTCAGTGACATTTGCTGAGCAGACAAATAACGTTCTAGGAAATAAATGATTCAATGTTGGAGATTATCCGGAATATGTTCTGGAAAACTGAGATTCAAAGGAATATTTTCTCAGATTGCAATGTTTAACACAAAAACGTTGTGAGAAGATGTTGGTGAAATTTGGTGAGCAGATGGATAATATTTTAGAAAATGAAGGATTTTATCCTGACTTTTTTTCCAGAGCTTAATTTTTTTATCCAAGACCCAGAAGACGTTTTAAGCATTCAGGAACACGTGGCCTTGGCGGAGGTATGGACTCTCTGAGTGCTTTCTAATTTAACCACTTTGCATTTTATATTAATGCAGAAAATTTCACCACATGAGTGCCACAGCCTTCTCAAAGAAAACCCAGCAGACCATCACAACCAAACGCTGGCTGCACCTGTTCAACTTTCATTGATGATGCAGATAGTCAAGTTTCTCCACATTGATTTGGTGAATAATTTACATACAGTTCGTACGCCTAATAGTCCAAAGGGACCACGATGAGGATCTCAATGTGGATGTATTTAAAGAACGTCTTCTGATGATTAAGAGTGCAGCATTGGCCTGACTGATTGTCTGTTGGCACGGTGATGACAGGGTGGAAGGGAGGGATTAGTTTACCAAAATGGTAGAAAATATCGTTCACGTGTGTGCCATACTTAGAAATGCAGAAATAACACAGGGCCTATTTTTAGCGGCGTTATTGATGTAGATGCATCTGAAAGGAGGGTATGTTTGCAGCGGAGGCTCACAGGCATCTGTGTTACATACAGTTCTTGACCTTTCCTGGGAAGTAGTCAGGTTTCCTCATCTCCACCATACATCATCCTGTAGCCCAGCTTGCTAATGTAAGTTGGGCTAATGGCATTAGCGATGCAACACGAGCTCCCAAATAGAATAAATGGTGAATGCGAGGTGTGTGCAGACTGTGATATACAGTATGCCGGAGAAAAAGTACGAGCAACAAGATGTACTGCATTCCCAAGTGCCTTTCTTTGTAGAATGAAGGCTCCTTCAGACATCCGAGTGCATGACTCGCACCTCGAGTGGCTGCAAATTATCTTTCTCGATGTGAGCCAAGACGACAACTCGACTGGGAGTCTGAATCAGCACAGTGAGATATGCTATTTTACAGTCAGGACCACCGGTATTTGGACAGTGACACAATTTTTGTTGATTTTCTTCTCTATACCACCACAGTGGAGTTGACATGCAGCAATCGAGATGTGCTTCAAGTGAAGAGTTTTAGCGTTAAATGGGTTTCACAGAAATATCATAAAAACCACTGAGGAGTAGGAGCCATTTTTTTTTTTTCACATCTGCAGGCTGTGATTCCCAGGAAAATTTCACATCTTAACACTCAAGAACCGTAAAACTCTCAAAATTTTTATACGTTAATACTGGGAAGTCAAGTGCCAAAAAGTGTTTTTTTATCAATTTCAGGTTTCAAGCAGGAAATGTACCAGAAGCCCTGAAATGTTCCCCTGGCCCACTAGATGGTGACAAAAGCTGCTCAAATGTGCGGCAAGATCTCGATTGTTTATTCATCTGAGAAGTTGAGAAGTTGAAGAAGATGGACTGACAGTTGTGTCCCTTGCCCTTATGTGCAACGTACTTGTAAATACACAGCCCTCACATTTTCAGAGTCCATAAGCAATTGGACAAACTAGATACAAGGACTATCGTTAATACAAATCATCACTTTTATAGCCAGTTTTCTTTTGACAAGTTATTGAGTATGTCAGTCTGGTCTCTTGTTGTATTTGTATTTGTCTTTCACTGACATGTTTGTGTATATATATATATATATTCCACTGACATGGTTTATATATTTACATGTTTCTTATTTTATTCTGTTTTAGCTTATTTTATTTATTCTATTCCAGAAGTGTCTTTTTCTTGTACTGGAGGGGAGATGCTTTCTCTTGTTGTATGCCCAATAAACAGCTATTCTATTTGATTCTGTTCTGTTGCTAATTTCTGATCCCGATTGACAGCTCGAATCCAAAAATGATTGTCCACAAGAGCATTCTAAAGCTGATTATAAACCACGATTATAAACCAGGTTGGTGTTGATTACAAGCGGCGTAGAACGCAACACCATGACACGGGAGCTTCTGGGCAGTCTGCGTGCTAATGTCTGTGGTGATAGCAAGACCTTAGTACAAAGCTGAAATGTATTTTTTAACATCTGAAAACTGTCTTCCGCTGAAGAGTGTGGTACACCTTTACATGTATATCATATTTCCTGCGAAGATTTAGAGGACGGTGAAGAGTGAGTCTTTCAACGCACCATCCTGCAAACACATTGACTGCTGTACAGCGCTGCATTAGCTCAATGAATTCTCTGTGCTCCAAAACAGAAAACAATCTACATTGTATTTTAATTTTAGCCTTTAATTTTAATCTGGCATGAAAGCGACTGTGCAGCCAAATCCACATTCAAGGAGTAACAATTTATTCTAAAATGCACTAATGAAATACAAACCAAAGCCATCTGTAAAATTATTCTAATTGCTATCTGCACAAATTGCAATCTGAATATTCACTTTTGTGGATCACAATGTGTCCCAAGGTCACAAATTATTTGAACATGTTCAAAATTTTTCGTGATTGGTCACAGCGTTCTGCATCACCACCATAATCCTCAATTGCAGATGTTTTCCTGCCTTGATTGGGTATATAATTTCATTTATTTATTTTCTGATGTCAGAAATCAGCAATGGGATACCCATTTATTCGACTTATTTTCTGTCAATCATTAAGAAATGCAACCAGTTTAGTAGTTTATGGTAAATCTATATGGAGTAGGCAGTTCTCAAAAACTGAGCAGCAGTACCAGAAGGAGACTCGTGTGGGAAGCCGCCAGGACATCTTTGACGGCTATGAAGGAATTACAAGCCTTTGTGGAAAACCGAGGATGGTGCAACTTTTGCTTATTGCATCACCAGTTGTTTGGAACAGAATAAATTTGGTGTCTTGATGGCCTTGGTCTTGGTGGCTGCCCTCACTAGTCTTCTTCCCCCATGGTCACTCTGACATATTCAGTGATTTCATGTCTCCATCCCCTGACTAGTCTGCAGTAATTCTTTCATTTAGTTTGTCCAATTACTTAGGTCCTTTGAAAACTGAGGGACTGTGCATATAAACCGCTGTAATTTCTGCAGTACTGAAGCAAAATTTTAAAAAAATTGTGTGACTGTGTAACTGCTTATGGACCAGAGTGTGCATATTTATCATTCCTCCTCCTCTCTTTCTCTCCTTCTGCAGGCTGAAATAGCAAACACGGCTGGCTGCAGACCAAAAGAATAAACCCTGGGCTCCGGAGGTATGCATACCTCAGCTGGAACCAAACACAACTCAAAAGGCGGCGGCAGAGTTCTAACAATTTCATCCAAAACGCTCATGAAACAAAATTAATCGAGGCCGCTATTTTATGAGCACGGGGCTGCGTCCGCTTGGAGATGTGTTTATTAGCGAGGTGTGGACAGGAGCGGGGGATGGGGGGGGGAGCTTAATTTTTATGAGCCACTGAGGTCTTTATGGTGGAGTTAACCCTGGGGTCTAGTGCGGAGGTTGATGTCTTGGCTGGTGCCACTTCGGGGTGGAGATGAGCAACTGTCAGGCGCAGCACATGCACAATGACCTCTTTATCAGCCGGCGAACACTCTCCCTCTGTCTCAGACGGGCGTCCATCTCAATCTTCCTGTGTGTCAGTCGCTTGACACGTCCCGCACATTACTCAAGTCAGCGCTCTGTGCTGTGTGCAGAGAGGGTTACTGGGGAGGGGGGGGCACTGAAAGCTCATCAGAGAGTGGTGGGGGTGCAGGAACAGAGACGCCGCTGTAAAGCACTCTGATTAGCATTGGCAAGACTAATTGTCCTGCAGCGGTGGAGGCACTGAATGCACACTGGCCGCCTTCCACTGCTTGACTCGCACAACCACCCGAGGGGTCACAGCGGGAAGAGAGAGACAGCGAATGAGAGGAGGAAGAATGGGCGATGAGTGCAGAGTAGTGTGCGTGACTATCAGTTTTTTTAATCTCAATCGTTCTTGAGAACAAACACTTCATGTTTAGTGCAAATCCACTCATCTGGAGGCTGCACAGCGCCTTCGTAAATGGGGGAGGGGGAGGGGGGAGAGTCTGGTAAGGCTAAACGGTCAGAGACCTTCAATAAAAAAAGCATGGAAAAAACACCAGAGGTGTTTTCAATTTCACATCAAAGAGGGTTACACGTGTGAGGTGACCGGAATTTAATGAAAAACGTTGGCACTGCGTTGGAAAGTGTTTGGCAGGAGGAGCGCACGTGCAGGAAGTGTTATTCTGCTATCGCGCTCATTGATTCTGCAGGTTCATCCAGACGAGCAGCGTGCATCTAAATGCCGACAAAGCTAAGCTTGTGCACGTCCATGTGCATGCTCACAGAGGTCACTCCAAACCTGAGCATGAGCTGAAGATATCCCAGCTCTGGTATCGACCCTTCAGCACATGCTGTATCTCTGGCTTTCAGTTTTTAATCTCTTCTCATTGTGGTGAGTGATTGGCACTCACTGGATATGAACCAGGGGTTCGTGGATTTTAAACACCGCCTTTGTTTCTGCTATAGATTGGGAGTGAAAATTCACAAAAATCTGAGTAAACACACAGGATGAGGTTTATATCCTGTTTGCTGAGGCATATATACGTCCTTTATAGACTGCCACAGAGGACGTGGAATCATCATAATGGCCACATGACCATTACGCACAGGGCTCTCCTTTCAAACGAACGCCCCATGAGGTCACTTACGCAGTCCCCAGCAGGCTGCGGCTACAGTCATCACTCAGGACCAGGCAGGTCAAAGGTGAAAGCATCTTCATGGGTGGTCGCGAAGTCTGTGACACAGGGCTGTATTTACTGTGCTGTCAAGTCTGAATGACAGTTGTGTGTGTTTTGATCGCTGACAGTCCCAATGGATGCCAGATGGTTTCCACTGTGCTCTTTGAGGAACATTGATATTATCTTTGTTGATTTACCATATTGTCCCTAATAGAAGATGACCCTGATTATAAGACAGCCCCCCTTCCCTTTTCAGACACATTTTTTGAAAAAACAAACAAAAAAACAATCCATACTCCAAGGACTTTCCAAAAGCTCAACAGCAAAAAATTCTTCAGAGATTCTCCCATATAGTGGCAAGAGAAGAGACTATGGATATTTTAATAGAACTTTTGAAAATTCTTTAACCATTTTGATGGACATAAAAAAAACACAACAAGGAGTTGCTCCACAGCATGCATGAACCACCAGTAGCTGTTATAGAGTGAGGTCAGAGGAATCAAAAAAGGCAGAGACAAAACGTGCACAACGTGGTGTGTTTCTGCTGCTTTCTTTATGTAGATAAAATCTCTCTTGATGCAGATTGAGCAGCAAGCACAGAATAATATGGGTCTTGGGACAACAGGAGATGGTTTGTGTACATGTCAAATATAATGATTCCGAGAGGCAGACTTGTTTCAAGCCTATTTGGCTCTGCCTACTTTTGCGGATGCATGTTACATGTAAAAGTCTCAACCCTGAAAATAAGTTGATCCCACTTTTTTGGATGTATTTCCAAAACAATAACAGTCCCTTATATTCAGACAAATACAGTACATCTTATGTTGAGAAACTTTGAGTTGGTGCTCACACGCAACAGAAAACTGCAATTTCTACAAAGCAGTGGTGGGAAAGAGAAAAGAATTTGCATCTTCTTGCCACATGTGACATTTGGTATGCACGCATTTCTCCAGCAGTGAAATACTCTCCGCAAAGCTAGTCAGATTTGTGCTGTGTAACTCAGGAAACTCGACAACTCTGTTCTCTGCGATGCAAAACAAGACTGAACTCTGGATATAAGCACACCAATTGGTGCAATGCCAGTTTTCACATGCTGAAAAACAGAAACAGATCTGATTAAATTAGAGGCTTTTTTTTTTTTTTTTTGGTCCTTCCTCATTGTGCAATACTGTAATTTGCCAGAAGTACTTTACCCTCGCCCTACATTGTGGCTTGAAATAATCTCCCTGTCCTAAAACAATGAAGCTGATTTCCTGCAGAACCGGCTGTGCTACAATAAATCTTTCATGCACAGTCTGACTCGGTGCAGCACAAATTAATGGTGTAATGACTTAATGATCATAAAACGCTAAAATATGGTAACTTTAATACTTTGTGATTGAGGTTGGGACTCTGTGGAGGAAAGGTGATAAAATACTGTTTTCTTTTTTGGCTCTGTCATTTTCACTAATCCCTTCCTGAGCTGCAGCTGTGAAAGTGTGCACGTGGAAGAGCGGGTGGCCCATTATTAGCCTTATTTTCACCTCAGGATTTCTGATCTTACCATAAAGCTACAGTATGTAGGATTAAGGAGCATTTATTAGAAGTGGAATATGCAGCAGCATTCATGACTGTCCCTTTGTGAGTGTATAATTACCCACAACAATGTATTAATGTGTTTTTATGAGCTGAGAATGAACCCTTCATATCTATCGAGGAGCCGGGCCCCTCGCGGAGGCTGCCATGTTGCACCATCTTGCTAATCCAGTCGCCAAATAGGGGCATACTCTTCACACCCCCTTTTGCTGCAAAATGCAAAATGTGCTTTTGTGAAATATAGGCTCAAACATGTTGCTTATCACAAAAGAACTCAAGGGAGCATGACTCCCCATCACCAAAGAGGCGACAATGTGAGGGAAAACAAAATTATGACCAGGATGTCATAATGCAATCTGCAACCTCACCACTAGATGACACTAAATCCTACGCACTGTAGCTTTAACCCCGGTGCATTTTGTGTATGTTATTACAGGAGGAATTTACATCCTGCATGTGGCATTCGTGCACCCAAGTACTGCAACAATATGTCAACACATTTTAAAAAACATCCAGTATTCCAGTCAAACCAAATGTTGTTTGCAACTGAGGACACGAAATCCTGAAAAGAAATATTTCAGGACATTTCTAAATGCATGTGCACAGAAAGAACAATGCAAATAAGGAGAACTGCAACACTATTTGGAAGCAAATTATACGCAGTATATCATATTTTCCAGAGTATAAGTCGCTGTTTTATTCCTAGTTTGGGAGGTTACATTGAGTTTTGTGTGTCAAAATAAATTTTAGGAATTTTGTGTAATGTGATGTTCCCTATTGTTGTACTTTAACTCCGCAGTTACAAAGTCCTTGAGCAGCTAGTGGACAGGCACCACATCTCTTTCCCAGCGCTTCAGCATTGGACAGCTAGTGGAACACAAGGCTCAAGTGTATGTTCTTGTAATGGAAGCTGTGTAAGAAACAGGTGTAGATGTCAAAAACAGGGACCTACATATACAACACGTTCAAGTGCCACCCATCACCAATTGATATGTGTCAAAATAAAATTTAGGAATTTTTTTCTTCTGAATGGAACTGTACACAATGCTTGTGCTTGAATCTTTGGCAGAAAAGTTAACATTGATCAGAAATGTAATAAAATATCATCTGGGAAGTCATAGTCATATTTTGCTACATTTAGCAATTAAAATAGTCTTATAGTTCTGCATCATCAAACATTGTGTATTTCAAGTATGTGAAATGGAGCATTTTCAAAAATTTTGGTTTTCAAACTCAATAATGTAACTTTAGTTACAAGTTCCTCTCAGAACTACTTTGACAACATTTGGATCGGAATTTCTACAGTTAGAGATCGCGATCACAATCTCTACTGGTAGGATTTTAGTTTTTTTCTGGTAGAGATTATGATCGTAATCTCCACTGGTAGAAATGTATTTATTTATTGGCAAAAGGAAGGGGGAAAAATTCTAGTGAAATGAAAAAGGAAATTGAAGGATGGGAATTTAAACTTCATGACCACTTCAGGACAAATTGCACTTTCTAGTATCGGACAGTTTGACCCAAAGAACTTCAGAGACTCAGTCGACCTGCAGCAGTGATCAGCATATCTTAGGTAAACTAACATGAATGGAGTTAATTGCTGTACCTGCAGTAGGTTGCATGTTTTATATGGGGGAGGGGGAAGCTGTCATCAAGCACAAAAAAAATTATGGCGCAATCTTGTCCAGCAAAGTTTTGTTTTGGATGTAAGTGACTTCGTTGTGTAAGTTTGATTCATATCATGCATGCACACATACTAAATGGGGGGGGTTTGGGGGGTGACCGTAGTGAGTGCGGTGAGTTCAGGGAGATGATGACCTGGATGTTAGAGAGATGGGCTTGTGGCCAGAGGATGCTTAGCTCAATTCCCCATCAGACAGGAAACTTGCTAAACTGCCCTTGGCCAAGACTCTTGCAACCTCACATGGGTGTGTGTGAATGTGAGGCATCACTGTAAAGCTTGTTGAGCATCTGCATCAGATTAAAAGCCATTATAGAGTGACATCATCATCATCATGATGATACATTCCAAGCAATTATGTGTAATCTTTGGATCAACTCTCCAAAAATATCTTTAAAAATGTGTTTTCCTGACAATTATGACATAATTTCATGACATTTCTGTTACATCACCATCATGCAACTCAAGCCATTTCATTACAAATGATTTACTGATTAATATCAGCTTTTTCTGGCCCAGTAAGTGATGGAGACTATATTTTTAATGACTCTGGCTTTGACTTTTGGCTGATTTGTTGCAAAAGTTAATCATCTGGAGACGGTTACCAGAGGAATATTCCTACCATGTTTAGCAAAAATCTGCTCAATCATTTCCAAGTTATTTTGCACAAAGTAAGACACACGACTGATTACAATTCATTATTTATCTGCCATTAATATGTCATTAATTATCTCAGTTATTAAAAAGCTTACACTCTATATTTTTAATGCATCAATAATAAAATTAAAATTAAAAAATGTATAACCTTCTTTTGAAATTATGATCAGTTCATATGAATATTTATGCAGATTTTGCCATCTGTCAAAATGATCTTGCTTTCCTTTGGGCATACAGTACAACTCCTCACACTAACTATGCATTGTCCATGATGATTGTGTGTTTTGACTGTAGATGTTTTACAATGTATTGTGTGAAGTGTCTCATGAAAGGAAGAGCTTGATCTCAAAGAGAATACCTGTTTAAATCATACAAATAAATAAATAATCCCTTATCTCTCACTGATTTGACATTGCTGGGACAAGATGAAAAGAAACCAAGAGTAGTGATCTCCCAATTTTCTGCAAAACATCACACATTTCATTTCATGTGCATCATCAGTGGACTCACAGCTGAGATTGTTTGCATGATCCAAAGGCATTGCTGGTGCAACTAAGATAGAATCTTTGCAGTTTGATCTGGATAAACCTCAGGGTGTGCCAGAGAAATGTCCTTCAAACAAACATCTGAACAACCTCAACTCCTTCCATCAAAAGCAAACGTGATGGAGGCCAGCAGGAGGCGCTGAGTGGAGCGAGTGGGAGGAGTCAAACACAACACAATGCAGAAGAAGCAGAGAGAGCACTAGCTGCTACATTAGTGCCATGACCCGGATGGGACTGAGGTTCAAGGGGGTGGTGAGTGTTACAGAGGCCAGCAGGAATCGCTGTGCATGCGGTAGTCAGTAGGCCTCACTCCCCCAGCAGCCAAAAGCATACTCTGGCCACGCAGGCCAGAGCCCAGATTTTGGCCGACTGGTCAGAGCGTCCGCCTCCTATGGTGGAGATCATGAGTTTGCGTCCCGAGTAGAGCAAGAGAGAGGAGTCAACACACAACACAACAGATGAGAGAGTACAAGATCACACAAGTCCTTCCAGATCACCTTTGTGTGATCTGGAAGGGCTAGTCCAAGGTTTTTCCTGGATGTTGGTTGAAGAAGACTCAGATCTTTAAGTTGCCACTCAGAATTGGTTAATTAGCATCAGCTTTGATCTCTAAACGAAGCAGGTGTTTCGTATTATTCATCAGCTCTCAACCAATAGGAACTGTGCACATTCCTTAAAGCCTCAGTGATCTCAGTCACCTCTCACTGTTTACAGATCACTGACAAGACATCCCCTCCTCCACCCCACCACCACCAGTTGGTCCCTGTGCTCTGCCTGGGGGCAGCCTCCACCCCTGCCTTTCCATCAGCAGGATTTTGCAATCATCTCAACTCTACTCTCTGCTAAGATGGGGACCAGCACCAAATCTGCTAGACCATAGACTATAACTTCACTCACTCACTCATCTTCAACCGCTTATCCAGGATCGGGTCGCGGGTAGACTATAACTTTCTCTACATTATCTTGTTGCATTAAAATGATCAACTTTAAAGTCTTTCTGGAAGTACTGCGGTAACATGTACGTACATGCCTTTGCATATTACAGCTGGAATTTTTCCTGGCACAGTTACAGTATGAGCAGATAAGATTTCAACAACTGTGGTTTGCATCCTTGTTTGACAACTTTGAGGTTAAAAGGAGTTCTGTCATCTTCAAATTTATTGTGCTTTAATTAATTTGTACACAGGGGATTTTTGGGGGAGCAGAATTCCAATGCAACTTGGAGTGTACTGAATCACCTGCAGTATGTAGGTGTATGAACATTTGTAAGGACTTACTGTGGCAGACAGAGTCACTGATCGGGGTGCACACATCCAGCTGTATCTCTGTCTCCTCGTCACAGATGGTGCACGGCAGGCAGGGGTCGAGAGAGCTTTCGCGCTCCGAGTAGGTATCATCCGAACACTCCTCACACACCGTGTCGTGAGCGTTCTGGCAGTGTATGTAGACGCCCTGGCCCGCCGGGCAAACTGTGCATGGCTCGCATTGCCCAGATTTGTCATCAAAGAAGTAACCATAGTTACAAACGCAAATGGCGTCATTGGAGTCGGTGCAGGGCGTCTCCATCCGCATCAGGCCGGTGCACTCCGTGCAGGGTTTGCATTCCTCTGTGTGGCTGTAGTTCTCGGAGTAGGTCTCACCTGGCGAAAGGAAGAAACAGAGGGCGAAGCATGAAGGAGGACAGAAAATGGATAGGTCAGGAAATATGAGTGGATAAATAGAGAGTGTAACCACATTAATCGTGTTTACTGCACATTCATTACAAAGGAAGATGCATTGATCCACTGGGCTGTAAGTGATTCATGCTCCTGGACAAGAGAGGCGCTCTTATTAGGGAGAGAGGCATAAGCCTGCTGTGCTCGTGACCGTATCGATCTCACAGTGTTTGTGCTGCGCTGTGTAAACTGCTTTAATCTCAGTCGGCCACAGAGTGCGGCGCGGCTGCTCCACCGCGCTGACCCAGGAACGGATCATGAAGTGCAACGTCCAGCAGTGATCACGGCATCACATTCAAACGCTTTACAGGAAATTATGTCGTCGCGAGAAAGACGTAGCGAGAAAGACTTTCGCTAGACTTTGAGGCAAAGATTGTGACAATATAAGAGGGATGTAGACTCCAGTCCAAAGCTAAAGTGCAGGTTCACAGTCTGGCCCATGAGTATTTGGGCAATAACACCAGACTACGCAACAAAATGTTTCTAGAAGCAGATTGTGTGCTTGCTTCCCAAACAAAATATACCTGCCCAATGTTTATGTATTTATTTTTTATTTAAACAAACAAAAAAAAAATTTGAATTCAAATTACAACAGTTTTTACTGTAAAATTTAGGCGTCTCTTCAGAGACTCCTTGGGTACCGCTGGAATGACTTTGTGTCAAATGAGTGGTCACTTAGGGAGACTCAGATGAGGAGTATCACTGCTGTTGTCAGGGAAACATCAGCTATGACACTGCGGCTATGTGGCGCATTTCTCTGGGCACGATCCAGCACAGCTGGCTGGCAGGATGGATGACGACTGACCGGTTGTCCACCGGGGTTATTGCCAAAAAAGAAAAACATGCTTATTTAGGGTCTGCTCTTAAATGCAGAGGACAAATTTCATTGTATGTACGTACAATGACAATAAAAGGAAATGATTAATTAATACTGGTCAACACGATTTTTCTTGCATGGAGTTTTTCAACGGCTTTTGGGTAATTTGGGGGCACTGAATCTGAATCTGGTGTTAGGTTTTGCCAATCACATCACGTTGTTGAGATATGAAAACAATTTTCTTTTTTTATTGTTTTTTTTTTTCCCCCGAAAGTTAAAAAATTTACGTTACCTTTAAGCACCCATATGTGGAATAATGTTTGCAATGGAAGGCAGCTACTTCCTTAGGGCCCCTTCGCACACAACACGACGTTGAGCAAAACCAGCCAAAGACGGCCGAAACAGGCCTGACCTGTCTAGAAACCCAATAAGAACGCTGTAACTTTAATATGTTGACATTAGTCCATTTTCAAAGATATTTAAACTGGTGATCTGTGACTCTAGTGGATGTCTATATGGGAGGCACATAAAAGTCAAATCCAATGTTTTAAAATTTAAAAGTATCTACAGAATTTTCCATAATATGTCACAGTTTTTTTGGGTTTTTTTTCCTCGTTTGGAAGGTCCTGTGACTTGTACTGTGGTGTGACTTATATACTGAAAAATCAGATTTCTTATTACTAATAATAATTATAATGACAACTAATATATGACTTTCCCTGAACTTATCAGTTATCACTTGACCCTCAAGAAAACAAATCAACACAGACTGATTCCTCGCTGTCGGCTTCAGTGATGCTGTTCAGCTTTCTGACATATTCATCATTTCAGAATCAGTCACTTCAGGAAGTATCAGAACGATAAGGCCGTTTCGTTCTGCTGCACACTTGAAGACATTTGGGTTTGAGATCAAAAGATGAATATGAGAAGACAGTTTAGAATGTCAGCTTTAATTTCCTGGCTTTTCCATCAGGACATGAAGTCACCTTTCAGACGAGATGGTGTGTCACCACAGAAACACTGGGGTGACCAACAAACCAGCTCAATGTGGGGAAAAAAATAGTTTTTTTTTTTAAGATTTTAAAACATATTAAGTACTCTATATTATTATTGTTTACTCTTCATGCTTACTTGTATAATTCAGAATAAATGCTACCAACAGTAGCTTGTTGGGCAATATAAAACTGATTCCACAAGCAAAAAAAGAAAAAAAAAGACAAAACCCT